>JAKSZT010054400.1:7861441-8137816 GCA_026826555.1 Tolypeutes matacus
AGGAAAGGAAAGGAAAGGAAAGGAAAGGAAAGGAAAGGAAGGAAAGGAGGGGACAGAATGAGAGAGAGAGAGAGAAAGAAAGGAAGAAAGGAAGAAAGAAAGGAAGGAAGGAAGAAAGAAAAGAAAATTAAACAGAAACCACGCAATCATTCTCTGCTCCCTCTCCACAAAACAGCATATCGTTTTTTGAGGTATAGTAGAATTTTTTTTTCTTTTTGGAATATGCTTTCAAATCCTCAGGGACTTTAGAATTTATCAAGAAAGACACATTCTTCCTAATGAAAGGTTACTGACCTTCATGAATGTGACAGTTCAATTACAGCCCATTCATATGCAGAGCAGTGCTGATAAAGGATTTAGGAAATGTGACTAGCATAGCAGGAAGAGAAAAATGTCTAGAAAATGATTATTAGTGTTTTTTGTTTTTTTTTTTAATTTTATTTTAATTGTGAAGCAAGAATAATAAATAAGATTTGCTCAGGTAGTAGAACCTTTTCTTCTGTGGCCCAGCACCCCATTAGAATCGCTTCAACGAATAGGCTGGCTCTTTTTTTTTTCCTTTTTTTCTTCCTGATATTTCTGCCTTTTTAATCCATGAACCACTAAACCTAACAAATCAGAAAGCCCTTGGGTTCTGAAATGCAGGGTTTCTTTCTTTCTTTTTTTTTTTTTTCCCCTTTGACTGGCAGGGAAAGCTGGAACATGTCTTAATGTTATTTTAAGTGCTTGACTGCTATTTAGAAGCTGAAATGGATGGAGAGTAAAACTGGGGAGTGTGCACACCCTCAGCCACCCACAGACATACACCTACGCCTGAGTTCATGGGGGGCAGGCCCTCTAGGATGGCAAACTGCTAAGCCAGGTGCTGGCTAGACTAGCTGGAGCCAGCCCTTAGCCAGTCCTGGGTGAGCCTGCAAGCTGCTGTTTGCTGAGCTCCTCCAGGTAGGAGAGCGGTGGTCAGATTGACAGATAGGCAGTCACTTTGTAAATCACTAAGGGACCGTCACTCAGGCAGAACTCTGTGGAATATTCCAGAACCAGGATCTTTTTAGCAACTACTAGTAGGAATTCTCTAACAATAAATTTCTCAGTAAAAATAAGACAAAATGTATTAAAATATAAAATTCCTCCTGGGATATAACCAATATAAATATTTTAAGATATTCCAAAGTATTATCATTAATCTCTTTCATTTATTTATTTATTTTGAGGTACCGGGGGCTGGAGATTGAACCCAGGACCTCGTATGCGGGAAGCTGGCGCTCAACCACCGAGCCACATCAGCTCCCCTGAGTTGTTTTCTTTATTTGTTTTGATTGTTGTTGTTTTTTGTTTTTTTTCAGGGGGCCCCAGAACCAAACCCAGGACCTCCCATGTGGGAGGCGGATGCTCAACTGCTTGAGCCACATCCACTTCCTCATTTTTAATATTTTACCTTGGACGCTCACATCAGCCATATATATGTGTGTGGGCATGGGTGGTGAACTAGACTTGACTGTAGGTTCCAAGAGAGCATATGTGGCCCCATCACCCATCATGCCACCTGGCATGTGGTCAGCGATCATTCGATATTTCTTGAATGAGTCCCTTTAAAAAATATACAGAAATTGTGGGTTTACAGAACAAGCATACATGAAATACAGGATTCCTGTACACTACCCCACCACCAACACCTTGCCTTACTGTGGAACATTTGCTACAATTGATGATAGGACTTTTTAATAATTGTACTTTAAAATTTTTTAACAGTAGTTACTGTTGTTACAATTGATGAGAGATTATTAAAATAGTACTATTAACTATCACTCAGAGTTTACATTAGATGTATTTTTCCCATATACCACCCTGTTATTAACACCTTGTGTTAGTGTCATGTGTTTGATATAATTCATGAAAGAACATTCTTATACTTGTACTATTAATTAAAGCCAATCATCTACAATAAGGTTCACTGTTACACAGTCCTAAGTTTTAACTTTAAATTTTTATTCTCGTAACATATACCACCTAAAGTTTCCCCTTTAAACCACATTCAATTCACCTGTGTAATTTAGGGCTGTTAATTACACTCACAATAATGTGCTATCATCACCACCGTCCATTTCCAGTCAGCCTAAATAGAAATTCTCTACAAACTAAGCATCAACTCAAGATTCTCTAACCCCAATCTTTCCTCTGGTAACCTATATTCTAGATGCTAACTCTAAGAGTTTGCTTATTACAGTGAGATCATACGAAATTTTTCCTTTTGTGTGCGGCTTATTTCACTCAGCATAATGTCCTCACAGTTCATCCATATTACATGCATCAGGACTTCATCCCTTTTTGTGGCTGAATAATATTCCACTGTATGTATCTATCATATTTTGTTTATCCATTCATCGGTTAACAGACACGTGGGTTGCTTCCATCTTCTGGCATTTGTGAATAATGACGGTATGAACATCAGCGTTTCACATGTCCATTATCAGCAAAGATGGCTTTTTCTTTTTCAATTGTATTCTGAGGTAGGAATTAAAGAGTAGAGTTGTATATTGAGAATACAGTACAATTGGGTTTTGCATTTACCCCTTTAGTAAGCTTAAGTGATAATCTTCATTTCTTTCCTCTATTTCAAGTCACTCCTTCCCATCTTTTCCTTTCAACCTTCAAACTTCCCTTTAGTAATTCATGTAGGGCAGGTCTTCTGCTGATGAACTCTCTTAGTTTCTGTTTATCTGTGAATATTTAAACTCTCTCTCTTTTTTGAAAGACAGTTTTGCCAGATAAAGAATTTCTGGCATGCAATTTTTCTCTTTCAGTACCTTTAATATATCATACTACTGCCTTCTTGCCTCCATGATTTCTTATGAGAAAATGGCACTTACTCTTATTGAGGATCCCTTGTGTGTGACAAATGGCATTTTCCCTCGCTGCATTCAGAATTCTCTCTTTATCTTTGGCATTTGACATTCTGATTAGTATGTGTCTCAGAGTAGGTCTATTAGGATTTAGTCTATTTGGAGTACATTGCATTTCTTGGGCATGAATATTTATGTCTTTCATAAAAGCTGGGAAATTTTTGGCCATTAGTTCCTCAAATATTCTTTCTGACCCCTTGCCCTTCTCTTCTCCTTCTGGGACACCCATGGCATATATATTTGCATGCTCTGTGCTGTCACTCAAATCCCTGAGACACTGCTCATTTTTAAAAAATTCTTTTCTCTATCTGTTCTTCTGACTGTATGATGTTGATTGTCCTGTCTTCTTGTTCACTGATTATTTCTTCTGCCTGTTCAAATCTGCTGTTGTATAACCCTAGTGTATTTTAATCTCTACTATTGGGCCTTTCATTCCCATACTTTCTGTTTTGTTTTGTTTTATACTTTCAAATTGTCTTTATGCTCACATTGTCTTAATATACTTTAGTTCTTTATCCATATTTTCCTTCATCTCCTTGAATTGATTTAAGAGATTTGTTTGGACTTCTTTGATTAGTTGTTCCAAATTCTGTGTCTCCTCTGATGTTTTCATTTGTTCCCTTGACTGAGCCATACCTTTCTGTTTCTTAGTATGCCTTGTACTTTTTTGCTGATGTCTAGCATTTGATTATCTTGATGCATTAACTCTGAAGGTCAGTTTCTCCCTCTTGCCTAGAGTTTTATTGTTGATTGGCTTTGTGTTAAGGCTCTTCTTTGATGCTTGGTCCAACTTATTCTAGACCTTTAGAATAGCCCGTGTTTAACTGATCAGATTTTCTCAGCTTTTTTTTCATCTGATTCTCGCCCTTAATATGTGGCACAATTTTTATGATTGCAATTTTTGTGTAATTATTTCACCTCCAGCAGAAAGTTTCCTTTCTTCTGTTCATCCTCTGGGAATCTTAATCTGCTTTGTTTGTTTCTGTGCAGAATTTTCTCCCCAGCTCCTATGAGTTGTTTAAATTCTCTCCCATTTTCAGTGACCCATTTTCCTTACACTTTCAGTTCTGGGACCCTCCTGTCTTACAGGAGTTCAGTTGAAACCCCCCCCCCCTTTTTTCCCTCTGTGAGGCTTTTTGCCTTCTGTTTCTTCCCTTTAAGGTATCCCACCCTGGGGAGCCAGATGAGGTCAATCTGGAAAGGTGGGTCACTCCAGAAATGCCTGTTTTGCATTTAGGTGGTCCAGCTAACAGAAACTGGATTGAGTGAGCATACCACTTGCCAGGCACCACCAGCTACCAGTTTTACCCTGGTCTCTCTTATTCTCCTCAGAGGGCCCTTTTGTAGCAGTACTCCTCAGCAGCTTGTGTTCTGCCCTGGGCCTATGCTGACTTGGGTACCTGTGCCTGGATCTACATGGGTTTCTAACTCGCTGCTGTGAGTGGCCCTGTAGTCTTTGTTCCTGGTTGGTGGGACTCAGGCTGCTGCCTCTGAAAAGTGCCCAGCTGTGCAGGAATGAGTGTTGGGGAGGGAAGTGGATCGGTAGGGTCAGAACAGAAATTTCCTACATGATATTTTTCTTGTCCTTTGATTCAGCATTTGTGGAGTCTTTTTCCAGTCTCTATTGGCCCCAGAGTTCTAAGCAAGTGGGGTTTGCCCTTTTATTTACTGACTCTCTGGGGAGGTTTTCCCAGGGGATATCTATGTCACCATGTGGATAATGTCACTCCTTGAATCCTTTTTCTTAATGCATTTCTTGTCCACTCCTTGATTTTTGGATAAACTCTCTGACCTAATTTTCAATTATTCTTTTAAAATATTTTTGTATTCTAATTTACTTTTATAGGTTTCTTTCTTCCTCGCCTATTCCTGGGCCAGTTATTTGACCTCAAAAAAATTTCCAATCATTGCATCTTTGAATCTAAGTCTACCACAGAAGATATTTTATTAAAGGAAAGAATTGAAGAAGTAAAAATAAGGGGTAAGTATTCCTGAGCCTGAAAAAAACAAAACAAAACTATAAACCTCCTCCTTTAGTTACTAATATATTAATTCATGCCTTACTGGTAAGAAACAATGGACATCACTGAAGATGGTACTGTTGAGTGCAGCAAAACTTGGTTTCTCAACATCTGCTTATCTTGAGTAGTATTCTGGAAAATTAGCAGATTTTTTCATCAAGTAATAAGGTGGGAGCTTCCATAGAATGGTATTTGAATAAAATCACCCCAAACTTCTATTTCCTTTGGCTTGAGTATTCTGTTTCTAAAAGTTTTATCAGTAAAATATAATACTTTGAGAAACTGAGAACACAATAATTTAAAGGTTACTAGGTGGTACAAGTTTTATATTAGCTACAATAAATATTTCACTGCAAATCTTTCTTCCAATTTTTATTTTGTCCCATGTAAAATTTGACCATTTTAATTTTTAATTCAAAGGGGTAAGATGAAGAATCATGCATATACATATAAACATACACACACACCTATATACTAATAAATATTTTAGATGCTTTGGAAATTAGGAATTGGATATAAGAACTTTTTGCATTTTGAAACAAGCTTTTGCTACTTAATAAACATGGTTAATACATACTTATAGTTAAATGTCTACATTAGTTTTATTTTCTCAGATTTCATTACACTTTTGTTTAGGGGTCTAACACATCCATTTCACATGTTGGAAGCCAAGAACTGGAGAGCTACTAGGAAATACTAAAGATTCACTATTGAGAATACCTTACTTGAGATGACCTAGGGCCATTCAGGGAAGGAGCAGGCACTAGGACTAAAAAATGAGCTCAGCCCTCCAAATCCCAGGTATCTCATCAGAACACAGTGGATGCTCCTTGAGGTCAGAGTGTGTCTTATGTATTCTCGTATAACCTGAAGGACATAACAATGAGTGAAATCTAGAAGGTACTTTATAAGAATGTCGTCTATCAGTAAATATTTTTCTGTGTTTTCAGACCTAGACACTTTCACCATTCTGGCATAGGTGGTTTGTTTGTTTGTTTGTTGGTATCTTGTCAGGTCTGACTCACTGCTCTGGGAAGGTGAATTTTGGAATTAAAAGAAAATAATTTTAGGTCAGAGTTGCATTCTCTATACATTTTGATATTGTGTCTGACGGTGCTTCTAAATATCTTTTCTTGCCTTGTTATTTTTTGATATCCCCAAGAATCATCATCATTTAATTGTTTAACAAATTTTGGGGGGCAAATAGGATGCATTTTTACATTTTAGGGGAAAAGAAACAGAGAGTCACACAGATAGTAATAAGAAAATTTATTATTTCATATTACATATGGTCCTGAGGTAGTGTGGCTCGCAGGCCAGATAATTTTGTGGCTCAAAGATACCATGAGGATCCAGATTCTTTACAACTCTCTTATGTGCTATCCCCCAGCGAATTTGCTAATTCTCCTCATGGTCCCAAGATGGCTGCAATAGTTTCAGGCATTGCATTCTTATATTTCAATGCCAAAGGACAAAAACACCCATCTCTTTCACTGGATACCTTTTAAGAGCTAAGACACCATTCTATGAAGAAGTTCACCCAGAAGACTTACCTTCATATCTCATTAGCCAAACCTGAGTCATATGGCCCTTCCTAAACAGATAATTGATGATGGTGATCTGGTAACGGTAAAAATGAAATCACCATGATCAGTTTAGATAGCCAAACTTTGAGTTTGGGTAATGGATTTTGGTGATGGTAGCACAATATTCTGAATGTAATTAATACCACAGTGAATGTAATGAATACACTTGAAAATGGTTAAAATGAGAAACTTTGAGCTATATACATATTACCATAACAAAAAGTTAAAAGGAAAAAGGAGGCTCCTTCATTTCCTTAGAGAAGTACAAAGACACTAAGAAAAGGCAAAGGGTCAGTACACATTTCTGTCTGACTCTACCACAACTGGGGAAAGGCCTTCAGAAACCACAACAATGAATAACCAGGATCTGGTTTCCACTATGGGTAGCAGAAATAGTTCTAGACAATAGTCAGGAAATTTGGAGTCTTCTTTGGCTAAATCATCTAAAGATCTCTTTAAAGTTTTTTTTCTTAAATGTAAAATGAAGGCTGGCACTGGATAATCTCTAAGATCTCCTCTAGCTATAATTTGTTCTACTTTATAATTTTGCTTTAGGCTAGGATAGTTTAATTCAATTATAAGCAGGCATACAGAAATTGTATTTGAGGTAATTTCTCATACTTTTTGGGACATTGATTCTAATTAGCTAAATGGCATTCTAGAAATTTAGATTGCTTCCTGTGTTTTGATGTTAGCAGTAAAGTGCTCTACTATGGTAATAGGTTCCATCCACTCTTCTATAATCTTCTAAATTTGTGCTAGTTTCTTGAAAAAAGGTAAATCATTTTATGTTAAGCATTCTTTTCTTTGGTTTTTTGAACCCTGAGCTCAAATTTGAAGTAGTCCAAAGAAAATTGAGATTGAGCTCTACGGTATGAGTCTCTATTTATTGGTGGCATAAGAAGTGTCTTGATGCAATGTCATTCTAATGATCAAAAAAATGGCAGTTTCTGAGGAATGTTCATACTGGCTTGCTTCTCGGTATGTATGTTCCAGGCAATCCTCAACTTCACAAAGTTAGTTTCTTTTTGTTGATTAGCCTTGATGTCCTTGATAGACCTTTTTAGGTCTATCAGAGATAGGACAACACTTGTGAAGGAGAGTGCTAGAGAGGCCCACCGTAAGTAGTTCCTTCCACATGCATTTGTCCATGTGCTGTCATGCTGTCCTTCTCCTCTCCCACTTCAGTGTGCTGCTGTCTTTTCACTATTTTCACTGCTGATCTAAAATCCTTGACTGCCCATGGTGCCTACCAAAAGCAAGACCTTGATAAGACCACTGGACAGCACCCCAACCCATCCTTGCTAGGTGACCCACTGCTGGTGCCACAGATATTATGCTACCAGGGAGCGGCCTCTGCTTTATCACCACCTCCACCTTCACCAAGTCCACTCCTAACACATGGCTCTTTTTCAGAGAAATAGTGAACAGTTTTATTGCCCTGGAAATAAATGCAAAGCTGGCACCAGGACCCAACCTGATTCTGCCAGTTCTTCCCACCTCTACTCTTGTCCCATCATTTTTTGGGGGGGGAAACTGGAAAAGTGGGAGTCTTGGAGTCACGAGCTTTCTATTTGACACTGCCGTCTCTGGCAAGAAGAGTCTAAGTGGTGAGAATTCTAACCTTACTCAAGGAAGAACTAAAAAAATGCTCACTTGTCTTCTTAACTCCCATGAGGCCATTCAAGTTGGGGTACATAGTTTTTACCTGGAATGATTACTCCAGAGAAACACTATTAACACCTGAGTAGTGTGCCTATGTTATAAAGCCACCCAAATGCCCAGGTTTCCAGAAGGAGAGTCCAGTCCACACTCAGCCTTGGCCCTGGGTCTAGGACTGCTAGGACCCATGCAGATGATCAGTGTCCATTAAACCACAATCTCCTCTTGTCCTGAGCTATTCTCAAGTTCCAGATTTCATACCCTTCGATTTTACTGATGTAATTTAAGTGAAGAACCTATTACACACATAACTTTCTCTTGGAAAGTTGAGCCCAAGAGCATAATTTCTCCTTCCTTTATGCTTACCTGCTCTTCAGAATATGTGTCATTACCAAATACAGTGCATCTCAAGGGTGGAAAGTCTTAAAAGGTAAATCATAGCATCTTGAAAAATGTGTGCAAGAAGGGAAGGGGGAACGTGGGTTGAGAAGGGGCAGCTGATGCTGAATGTATGTATAATGTTTAATAAGGTTGATTGTAAATATATGGGATTGGATAGAGTTGATGGTACACATTACAATGAGTTTACCTAACACTGCTGATTTATAATTGTGCTTGTGGCTGAAAGGTATAGTTTAGGGAAGTTAGTGTTAATTGAAAGACAGCTAGAGGATAATCTAGGGAAGGTATAATATAGTGATTTCGGTGGTAGATGAGGATTGTGATCAATAATACAAATACAAGAATATCCCTCTATTACAAAATATTAAGAATATGGTGATACATGGGGAAAAATACAACTAATATAACTTACAGACTATAGTTAATAATATTGTAGTATTTTTGTAGCAAAGGCAAAGACGGTACTACAGACACGCTAAAGGTAAAAAAATGAATATGGGATTTAGCTTTTTGAGTTGTGAATATGATCAAGCTTTTTTCCCCCATTTTCTTCATTACAAGGAGATCTTGGTCATATCATTTAACTAATCTGTGCATTTATTCATATTTCATAACACTGGAGAAATAATTGAGTTTGTTTTTAAGACTAAATAAGCTAAATGTGCCTGGACAGGATTTTTTAAGGTAATGTTCCATAATTTGTTAAGTTGCCTTTTGTCTGGTATTTTATTTTATTTATTTTATATATTTTTAAAGATTTATTTATTAACTTTTATCCATTTTACACCCTCCCCCCATTTTTGCTGTTTTTGTGTCCATTCGCTGGGCAATTTTCTGTGTTTGTTTCCTGCCCTCTCTTCTTATCCTTCTTCTCCTGTCTTCACCGGGATCCGATGTGGGAGAGAGGCATCCTACCACCCGAGCCACCTTACTTCCTGGTTTTTTTTTCCCAACGTATCTCATCTTGTCTCTCCCTTGTGTCACTCTCCTGTTACGTCATCATCCTGCTGCGTGGCTTGGCGGGACCTGACGGCGCACCCATGCATGGGGCCTGGGGGGCTCAACCTTGCAGGGCCTGATGGCGCACCCACGCATGGGGCCAGCAGCCCATGCACCTTCTATATTTTTCTTTATTTTTACCAGGAAGTCCCGGGGAATCAAACCCAGGTCCCTCCATACGGGAGATGGGTGCCCACCCATTTGAGCCATATCCATACCCCTGATATTTTTATTTTTGAAGTTGAAATAAAGTTTAGAAAAATAAGGAAAGGGGGAAGGCATGTTATTCAATATTTGTTCATTTTCACACAGTTTTTGTTTGAAATGTTTCACTTAATCTAACTTGATTTTAATAAACTGTTGAGTCTAATTGGAAAAGATACAGCTTCTGTACCCAACCTGATTGTGTGCTTTGCAAAATTAATTAGAAACTGGCTAGTGTGACTTGGTAAGAGTACGTTATATTTGCTGAACCTGAGGTGGGAAATTTTCTTTTGTTTCTTTTAAGCAAGATTCAGGTGGTTCAATAAATGCCACTTAACTGGGGCAGACTTGATCCGGGAAGTTGCTGAATTGGGAAACCAATTAAGTCTAATGATAATTAGCATGTGCTGCTGCTTAATTGGCATAGGTGGTCCATTGAGTTGGTATCACTGTAGGTAATTAAATGATGCTCTTGAAGGATAAAAGGCAGAGTCTTGTTGATGCTTTAACGACGGAAGGCAATTTATTTCCTTTTTTGATCATCTATTTCTGGTTGAGGAAAACTCAATTTCTAAACGGTGCCTTCAAAAGTTCTGCTTTCTCTGAGAGGTCTTCTGTATTTGTGTGTATTTATGTATATATTTTTTCTTTGCCCTTTGAGCAGACTGACTAGAAAGAAGGATTATGCATTTTTTAAAAGGAAAGAGTGACGCCTGGAGAGATTGAGTGAGTTCCTCAAAGTTGGCACAATCTCGTGGTTGAACATGAGTGAGAACACGGGACTGGAGAATTCCTCCCTAATGACTCAGGGCAGGAGTGTTCAGTCAGCACTCAGGTCTAGCGAGGCCGGGTGGTACAGTGGGCAGAAGCTGCCCGGGAGTCCGGAGGCCTATGCCACGCAGAGATAAGACACTCTGCTTCTCTGGGCTTCAGATGCTCTTCTATTGAAGGACGGTGTGGGACTGAAAAATCACTAAGACTCCCTCCAGCTGTAAAAATATAAAAGTGTCTCCACTGAACTGCTTTGGTTAAAAATTGTTTTTAACCCTTTTTTTTTTTTTTTAATAAAGCAGCGTGATGTTACAGGCTGCTTTGGTTAAAAATTGTTATTGCAATAAAAATCTTCCTTTAAAATAACCCTCATAAAGCCTTTCTTTAATAGGTCAAGACACTGGCAAAGAGAATGGTAATATCTGACTCTATATTTTAAAGAAATCTTATGTCAAAAGATGCAACTCTATGCTTTTCTCAGGGTTGGGAGAGAGGTAGGGAGGCTATTCAGCTTTTGTTTATGCTATGAAAAGCATAAATTCACAGGGGAGTAAAGAAAATGAAAGAGATAGTCCTGAGGCTGGACAGCCTGAAAAATATGTGGAAATGAAGTAGTAAAGGCCGGTGAAAGGCAAAGAGATGCATTTGTCTCTATGAAGCAAAAGAGATGTGTTAGGGTCTATGAAAGAGGAAAAAACTGGGGAGAATCAGTTATTTGGAGCATTGGTTCTGAAAACTTGTGCAGGAAAAGAGAGCTGAATAATCTTGAATGCAGCATTTGGAAAAGATTGGAGTTGAGAAATCAGGCGATTTACTGGCAAGTACTGTATAGTCTAATGGCCAAGACAGGGCACAAATGGAGTTGTTAGTGGCATCTGCTCTAGTTTATTTAGACTTCAATATGAACTTAAGGTATTGGATCAAAAATTCATCTTATTTATACTTTCCCTGTAAGATTCAGCATAAACCAAACTTTTGGACCAAGACTCTCAGTCCTAATAGAAACGTGACAATGGAAGAATGTGTAGAATCCAGTCTCTCAGAATTTTTTTCTTCCTTAATTTATTTCTACAGGCTCATCATTTATACATTCCCTGAAAGTAACACCACCAGCAATTCTAGATCACTGATGACTCATGAGTACACTTGGAACACTATCCAGATTTGCAGAGTTCAATACTAGCTTTTGAAATTGCAGACTCCTTTAAATGCTTCATCGACCTGCAAACAGCATATTCTGTCTAAATATTTATTTTGAAGTCACAGTGTGGAGATGAAGATCATAGAAATATCTATAAACACACACACACACATACAGGCATACCTCAGAGATACTGAAGTTTCCGTTTCACACCACCATAATAAAGCAAATATTGCCATAAAACAAGTCACACAAGAGTTTTGGTTTCCCAGTGCACATAAAACCTTCATTTACACTATATTGTAGTCTATTAGGTGTGCACTTGCATTATGTTTAAAAAAGTATATACTTTAATTAAAAGATACTTTATTGCTAAAAATGCTAACCATCATCAGCCTTCAACGAGTCAGAATCTTTTGCTGGTGGAGGGTCTGGCCTCAGTGTTGCTGGCTGCTGGCTGATCAGGGTGGTGGCTGCTGAAGGTTGTTGTGGCTATGTCAATTTCTTAAAATAAGACAAAAGTGAAGAAAAAAAAAAAAAGAAACAACAATGACATTTGCTGCATCAATTGACTCTTTTATGAAAGATTTCTCTGTAGCATGTGATGCTGTTTGATAGCATTTTACCAACAGTAGAACTTTTTTCAAAATTGGAGCCTATCTTCTCAAACCCTGATGTTGCTTTATCAACATGTAATACTCTAAACCCTTTGTTGTCATTTCAACAATGCTCATAACATCTTCACCAGGAGTAGATTCCATCTGAAGAAACCACTTTCCTTGCTCAGCCATAAGGAGCAATTCCTCATCTGCTCATGTTTTATCATGAGATGGCAGCAATTCAGTCACATCTTCAGGCTCCACTTCTAACTCCAGTTCTCTTGCTATTTCCACCACATCTGCAGTTACTTCCTCCACTGAAGTCTTGAACCCTTCAAAGTCATCCATGAATGTTGGTGTTTTGGCCTCCGATTTAGCATCATTCTTAAGGCTAAATTGGATTTTCAGAAAAGTAAATTACCAGCTGCATTAACCCCACTAAGAGAGTCAGCCTGTCCTTTGAAACTTTGAAGCCGGGCATTGACTTCTCCTCTCTGTGAAAGTCCTAGATGGCATCTTCTTCCAATACAAGGCACTTCATCTACACTGAAAACCTGTTGTTTAGTGTGGCCACCTTCATTGACAATCTTAGCTGGATCTTCTGTAAAACTTGCTGCGGCTTCTATTATCAGCACTTGCTGCTTCACCTTGCACTCTGACCTTATGGAGATGGCTTCTTTCCTTCAATCTCATGAACCAACCTGCTAACTTCAGGTTTTTCTTCTGCATTTTCCTCCCCTCTCTCAGCCTTCTTAGAATGGAAGAAAGTTAGGGCCTTCCTCTAGATTAGGCTTTGGCCGAAAGGTATGTTGTGGCTGGTTTGATCTTCTCTCCAGACTACTAAAACTTTCTCCACATCAGCAAAAAGCCTGTTTCACTTTCTTATCATTCGTGTGTTCACTGGAGTAGCACTTTAATTTCCTCCAAGAACTCTTCCTTTGCATTCATAACTTGGCTAACTGGCATAAGAGGCCTTGCTTTCAGCCTATCTCAGCGTCTGACATGCCTTCCTCAGTAAGCGTAAACATTTCTAGCTTTGATTTAAAGTAACAGACGTGTGACACTTCCTTTCAATTGAATACTTAGAGGCTGCTGTAGGCTTATTAACTGGCCTAATTTCAATATTGCTGTGTCTCAGGACATAGGGAGGCCCAAGGAGAGGGAAGGAGATGGGGACCGGCCTCCTGGCGGACCAGTATAACACACGCAACATTTAGCGTGTACCTTCACCGTCTTTTGTGGGTGCAGTTCATGGTGCCCCAAAACAATTACGGTAGCAACATCAAAGATCACTGATAACAGACATAATAGTCATGAAAAAGTTTGAAATATGATGAAAATTACCAAAATGTGACACAGAGACACAAAGAGTATATGCTGTTGGAAAAATGGCATCGGTGGAGGGTTGCCGCAAAACTTCCATTTGTAAAAATGTAATATCTGCAAAGTGCAATAAAGAGAAGTGCAATAGAACAAGATATGTCTGTACATAGTGTAAATACAGAGTTGATGCACAAATGTCTTGTATTTCTGAAATAAAATAATATTCATTTGAAAAACTGTGTTTACTTTTGTAAAATTTATTTCCCTTCACTTGTTAGTCTCATCTCAATTTAAAGGAAGTAAAAGGACACTCTTAGGTTACTTTATTCCTTTGTACCAAGGTATTATAGGCAGTCTTGTCAAAAGTCAGTTATATATTTCCAACTACAGTTTGAGTGAATGCAGAAGATTTATTTATGAAAAAATCAGCAACCAAATGGACCTAAACTTGCCAGTGTACTGCTTCAAGCTCAAAGGCCATTGTCCTGGTGGGGCGTGATCCATGACCACACATCTAATGGGAATCTGTTAGCCGTGGCTAAGAGCTGAAATAGCCTGGGTCCCACATGCCATTGCATAATTTGCTTACTTTTGCATTTTGCCAATATCATAAAATCTACTTCTGGGGTTTAGTAAACCCTATGGTTCTGAATAAAGATGTTTCTCATAGGTAGACTTTGTGAAATCTTTTCCTTCATTAAAAAACAAACAAACAACAACAACAAATGATCCATCTGGGATTTAAGGGCCTGGTATAAGTAAATCAACAGCATCTCCTTTAAGTTTGCTCTTCTCTGTGACTTGGAAAGTGCAGTGAGGCGCTCAGGGCCTGAGATAACCTCTCCAAGCAAGCTCCTTTACCAGGGGGAAAAAACAGTTCACTGCAGCTCCAGCTTTGATGAACTTTATACTCTGTATGCTTTACTGCTTGATTAAACATGTACTCATGCTTAAAGGCAGATTGCCGACAGGGTTTATAATAAGGCACAAACACACAGGGAGATTTATTGGAGGCACTTTATGTAACCATTTTTTTCGGGAATATGATTTTGTTTGAGAAGTTACTAGAGGACGGAATGACAACTTTGCTGGAACTCTCTGGTAAGTTTTCTGAATCAGTTCATGTGGAAATCAAATTGCACCTGAGCAAATATTGAAGGGTGTAGCAAAAGGAAGGAATAGCTTTCATTTTGTGGTCACAAATATTACAATAGCCTGTGCACATATTTTAGGAAAACGTTTTTTCCTTATGTGAAATCACTTTGCATGAAATTGCAGGATAAATTTTAGCGGTGTGGATAATCTGAGTTGTTCTTTTGCAGCTATAGCCTCCAGGCAAAGTAGGATGAAACTGCTCACCCATAAATAAACGGGAAAAAGGGCCCACCTCAGGGCTCACCATGTAATAGCCTGAGCGGTATCGTCTTACATGATGGCATATTAAAAAATGCATGCTAGGAATTGATAAAAGCACTCCAAACCTTACTGCAAGAATAGATGACAATCACAAAAGAGGGCCAATATTTAAAAATTGGTGACAAGAATGACAGCTACATGTGTTGAGCATTTAATATGTCAGGCACCGTTCCAAGAACTTTACATGGTTCTGATCATTTAATCCTCACAACACTCATATGAGGTACAATTATTATCCCATTGTACCACTGAGGAAACTGAGGCACAGACAGATTAGAAATCCAGTCCAAGGTCAAACAGACATTATCCTTGAGTCAGGATCCCACCGGAGGCAGCCTTACTCTCGAGACCATTCTTTTCAGCCATCCACAATGCAACTTCCTTAAACGGACCCTTGGTATAAACAGGGATGACCGATAGCCAACCCATCAGTACCAAGGGCTTCTACCTTGAAATAAGCCTCGAAAAGTAGAAAATGATCCCAGCATTTTCTTCCTGAGGAATAAGACCACCTGCCTGATGTACTGTGCTTTCGGTTTTTCAGAGAAGACTAAGAGGTGAGAATATAAACTTTTGGAGCCAGATAAACGGCTGTATCCATTTGGCAACTTACCTACCTTATCTATGCCTATTTCACATCTATAAATTGATGACAAAAATACCCACCTCTCTCTATATATATATTTTTGGGGGTCAGAATGAAGGTCGATAATACTCCTTAGCTGACTAGCCCAGTGTTTGGCACCTAATATGCATGTGGTCGATGGTAGCTGTCCCTATTGTTGAAACCAGTTGAACAGAGAACATCAACTAGAACTGGGAATTCCAACTTGTTTGCCAATTCCTTATTTCCTATTCATGCCCTATTCGTTTTTCTCTCCTTTTATCTCTTCTTTCCCTTTTCTTGTAGATATTACTAAGGGGAAAGTCCTAATGATTTTTTTTATATCATTAGGTTTGAACTCTTTGGATAAAAAGTAACGTTGTTTAGATCGATCTATAAATAGAAATAAGGGATTAAAGAAGGAATTGGGACCAAAAAAACCAATCCATGGGCATGGAGAATGGTCTGTTGGGGGATATACATGGGATAAACTGAGTTAATAAGTTAGGAAATTATATGGAAAGAGAGAGAGAGAGCATTTCTTACTCCAAAGAAGGGACATGCCTGGGTGGAATCTGACAAGGGAGGGTGATGCTAGCTAAGATGATAAGATGTGGAATGTCAGTCTTTAGAGCTTAGATTCAAGTGGCATGTGGCTACAGAGGGCAAATTTCAAACATTGTCTTAGGCCATACCTAAGTAAATTTATAAAAGACTTGCTCCATGGACTTAAATTTTTCTTTTCCATATTTATGGCCAAATTTTAGTTTTTAACTGAAGCTTGTGAAGAATCTGCTGAGGATGCTCATCCATTGAATGATGGCCTTGCAGAGCACACCGACAGCACTGCTGCGGACATTCGGGTTTTAGTCCCTTCTCTACGTCCAGGGGTGTGACGTTAGGAAGTCATTTCATGTCTCCAAGCCTGGGCTCCTTATCAGAGAGCGAGCGTATCTATCCCGCAGTTGCACATATCGTTACAACATGCGAAGTTATAACATGCAGCACTCAATGTGTGGTCCCCAGACAAGGAGTGTCGACATCATCAGGGAACTTGTGAGAAATGCCACG
Organism: Tolypeutes matacus; assembly: GCA_026826555.1. Taxonomy (NCBI): domain Eukaryota; kingdom Metazoa; phylum Chordata; class Mammalia; order Cingulata; family Chlamyphoridae; genus Tolypeutes; species Tolypeutes matacus. The sequence continues at coordinate 7,878,141 of JAKSZT010054400.1, forward strand.
TCCCATACCCAGCTGTTCTGCTGGGCTGCAGCAATCTGAGTCTGAACAAGTCATCTGGGGGAGTCGGACGTCCTCTACACATTGAAAACCACTGTTCTAGCACAAGATATGTGCATAATTGGGGTCAGTAAAAAGCAGACAGGATTATTGTTGTTATGTTGCAGGCTCTGTGCCAGGAGCTGGGGGCCCAGAGGGGAAAAACATACGTTTGTTTTTCCATCTAGAGGAAATCAACTGTTAAGGGTGATCAGAATTGCTTGTGACCATCATTTGGCCTATGACTGTGGTTCTCTAACTTGGCACCTTGAAAGTCTTTAAAACTGGTGCCAGGTCCTACTTTTAGAGGCCCTACTTTAATTTAGCGAGGAATGGGATCTAGACACCAGTGGGTTCTAAACCTGCTCAGGTGATTCTAATGTACAACCAAGTTTGAGACTCACTGGTATAAGAGAGCCTTAACTTAACGGTAACGAGGTAACATTTTCCTAATTCAATATCTACATTTGTGATAGGGAAATTCTTGTGTAGGGGGGAAGCAGATGTGGCTCAATTGATTGGGCACCTCCTTTCCACATGGGAAGTCCTGGGGTCCGTGCCCCATGCCTCCTAAAAAGAATAAGAGCACACAATGAACAGACACATAGTGGGTGCAAAAAACGAAGGGGGGGGGGGCTAAATAAATAAAATTAATCTTAAAAAAAAATTCTTGTGTAAAGTAATGCATGATAATGCTATTCTGTTATATGGAATTGGTCAGAAAAAAATAGTAAGTTGGAATTTCAGTGCTAGCTTCCTCTATTTTCACTGCAGTGGTCTTATCCCCTCAAAATGAATGATTACTTATTATTCTTGTGATTCCAATGTAGTTAACAAATATTCATAACACATCAGAGATTGTATTGAATAAGTATAAATATACAGTTAAACCTTCACTGAAAAAGCTGATTAAAGCAAGAGAACCAAACACATACCATTAAAGTTAGTTTATAAATCTTGCATCTCTAATTCTCTTGAGTTCACTTCCTATTACCTACTCATTCCAAGACAAGAACTTTCCAAGGAGTGGTGACTTCTGGATTTCATCTAATCTTAGTCACTATCACTTTTAAGAAGCAGTCATTTTTTTCTGTGTAACCAAGCCCTCCTTCTCAGAAAATCACTGCCAGAACATCTGTTGACACACCATCAGTTGAGAATGCACCCTAATTTCAAAGATACCAAATTGTGAAAAAATAGGCATTTTAGGATTGATGAAATATGGCAATTTTGCTATTTACTGAAGCAGAAGTATAAATCACAATATATTTAATTCATGGATTTTTCATGGATTACTTGCTGATGGTGGGCCATCTATGCCAAGAGTTCCTTCCATTTGTATGGCTAATCAAAAGTTGACTGTGCACCAGTTTACCTGGGCTAATGGAATCCTGCTACAGGAATCAAGGGAACATGAGACCAGTTCTTGCTTTTTCTTACAGTGCTCTGATTATGAGTTCAAGATAGCATTAAAGCTGAAGATTTACCAGCTAAATCCAGACATGTGCTTTCAATAGAAGGGAAAGTCAAGCCATGTCTGTGTCTCTAGCTATTTGCTCTTGCAGGTAATATTTGTCTTGTCCAGATTGGGATGCAGCCAGTTCATCTCAGTCCAACCCTCCACCTCACTGGTGCTGAGAAAGCAAAGAAATGTAGCAACTGGGTTAGATGAAAAGGTGAGACTATGGACCTGAATTCACTCCCACAATGGTGATCCTGCAGAACTGAATGCAGAGATCACAGAACAGAATGCAGAGATCACAGAATGGAATCCAGGATGAAAGATGCATACGTTTGGAGGCCTCAGGGGCATTTCCAGATAGTCAGAAGGATGAAAAAATGAAGTGACCTGCCTAGGTTCCATAGAAAGGATTCAGGGCTAGAGCTCAGATCAAGAGGCTCTGCAGAAAACAAGGCAACATTGACTCATTTGCTTCGCCCCTCATACTGTTCTCCTGCAACACATGTATTTTGTTAAGAATTTTTAAGTTTTTTCCCCATAAAATATGCCACCCCCACCCCATTTTTTTTCAGCTTTGAAATGTAAAAGGATCCTTTAAATAGAACCTGCTTTGTCAACTCCAGGATAGACAAAGGATTAAATTAAAGAAACAGCCAGCTGCTTTTCAATAGTTATGAGAGAGGAAGGAATGAGCTAGAAAATTATTCCTGCCTTAAGCATGCAAAGCTGCTCTTAGTTTCCTCTTTTATTATTTTATTGTCTTCTTTGCTTGGACTGACGTACAAGGTTGTCACTCTTCAATTTCCAATGATCTTCAAATCTTATAAGGAGAAATGAACAAACCGAATTCTCTTTAAGTTCCCACGAATGATCCACCTCCCATTCACTGTCTTCCAAACATAGACACACAAATTCATAGTTTCATACAGCTTTTGGTTTTGCTTTTCAACTTTGAGCTGTGACCCTTTGCCAACTTCCCATTGACATAACCATAAAAATGAACAAAAAGCGTCAAAGTAACTGAAAACTAAAGTCAACCCACCCTTTTCAGAGGCCTTCCTGGAAGGAAATAATTCCTCACCAGGCCGGGATGAGTCAGAATAAGGATCGATTTCTCATATAGACTTTGGAAAGGAACTTGGTCAGACTCTCCTCACTACTTGACCCCACCAATGCCTCTCCCCTTTGATTCATTCCAAAATCAAACATCTGAACATCTCTTTCTGCAGATGTTTCACAGATTACAACTGCTAGCCTCTCAAGATGGAATAGGCTGGGGGAGGAGCGAATGATGGAGATGGGCCATCAGCAGTAGGCAGGAGGTAGAGGCAGAGACAGGAACTGCCTTGAGGGTTGCCATATAACCTGAAATAAAGACAGCTCATCACTGCTAGAAAACAGGCAAAGGAGGTGAGAGAGGCTTTTCACTCAGTCTGGGAGAGCAGCAGTAGACAAACACATGTTAGAGAGCACACATTTCACTTGGAACTGGGAACCCAACTTGCCCTCGAGTTTCAGGTTTGAGAGGGGGATGCTGCACTACACAGTCAGCCTTCACGAGGGTTCAAGGAAGGGCAAAGCACCTGCTTGTCGACAGTCTCTTGAGCTGAATGCAGTTCTTCTTCTTGGAAAAAAGAAAAAAAAAGGCAGGACAGGACCTGGAAGAGTGAAGAAGAAAACTATAATACTAATCATAAAACCAGAGTGCACCACCGAAAGGTTTCATTTATTTTAATTTTTTATTTACATTTTTTAATTAGAGAAGTTGTAGGTTAATAGAAAAATCATGGGACAAATACAGCATTCCCATACACCATACCCTCCCTATTAAGACTTTTTATTATTGTGGTATCTTTGTTACACTTGATGAAAAATATTATAATTGTGCTACTAACTATAGTCCATAGTTTACATTAGGGTGTATTTTTTCCCAAATATACCACCCTATTATTAAAACCTTGCATTAGTGTGGTATGTTTGTTATAATTCATGAAAGAAAAGTTTTATAATTGTACTATTAACTATAGTCCTTCATTGACAATAGGATTCATTGTGTTGTAGAGTCCTATGCTTTATTTTTAAATTTTTATTCTAGTAACATGTATATGACCTAAAATTTCCTTTTGTGCCACTTTTATCTATATATTTCAGTGCTGTTAATTACACACACAATGTTGTGCTGCCATCACCAACTCTCCATTTCTAAAACTATACAATCAACCCCTATAGAAATTCTGCACAAATTAAGCATAAATTCCCCATTCCCTAGCCACAACCCAGCCCCTGGTTACCAATATTCTAGATTCTAACTCTATGAGTTTGCTTATTCTGGTTATTTCATATCAGTGAGATCATACAATATTTGTCCTTTTGTGAGCAGTATGTTGAAGAGAGCATTTTGTCTTCTAGGTCCATCCACGGTGTTGCATGAACCAGAACTTCATTCCTTTTTAATGCTGAATAATATTCTATTGTATGTATATACCACGTTTTGTTTATCCATTCATCAGTTGATGGACAATTGGGTTGTTTCCATCTTTTGGCAAATGTGAATAATGCTGCTATGAACATCAGTATGCAAATATCTGAGTCCCTGCTTTAAATTATTTTGGGTATATAACTAGTAGAGGGATTGCCAGGTCATATGGTAATCCTATACTTAGCTTTCTGAGGAACTGCCAGACTCTCTTTCACAGAAGCTGCACCATTTTACATTCCCACCAGCAATGAATGAGTTTCCTAAATCTCCACATCCTCTCCAACACTTGTAATTTTCCGTGTTTTTTTTAATTTAAGAGTAGCCATTCTAGTGCGTGTAAATTGGTATCTCCTTGTGGTTTTGATTTGCATTTCCCTCATAGCTAATGCTGTTGAGCATCTTTTCATGTGCTTTGTTTTTATAAGAGCAGGTTTATTGAGCTATATCCACCTACCATACATCAGTCTAATATGTAGAACCAATGGCTTTGAGTACAATGAGAGTTGTGTATTCATCACCACAATCAATTTTAGAACATTTTTATTACTCGAAAAACAAAAACCTAATACTTCTTAGTAGTCACCTCTCAATCCCTCTATCCTTTCCCAGCACTACTTAACAAGTAATCTAATTCTGTCTCTATAAACTTATTTATATTACATTTTATATAAATGGAATCATACAGTATGAAGAATTTTGTGTTTGATTTCCTTCACTTACCATAATTGAAAAAAAATTATTGTAATATCTCATATACACCTCTATTGTTGACACTTTGCATTAGTGTGGTACTTTTGTTACAGTTGATGAAAGAATTTTAAAATACTGCTAACTCTAATGCATAGCTTACACTAAATGTATTTTCCCATATAACATCCTATTATTAACAACTTGTAATAGTATTGTACATTTGTTAGAATTCATGAGACAACATTCATATATTTGTGTTTTTTGTTTTGTTTTGCTTTTTTAGGTACTGGAGCTGGAGATTGAACCCAGGACCTTGTATGTAGGAAGGTGGTGCTAGCCACTGAGCCACATTGGCTCCCCTGAGCTGGTTTTTTTTTTTTTTTTTCATTTGTTTGCATGTTGTTTTTTTCTGTTTGTTTTTAGGAGGTACCAGGGACTGAACCTGGGATCTCCCATGTGGGAAGCAGGTACTCAACTGCTTGAGCCACATCTGCTCCCTATTCGTACTTTTAACCACAGTCCATCATCCACCACAGGGTTCACTGTGGCATAAAGTTTCATGTTTTGTACAATCCATCCAAAGCATTCACTCAATGGCTCTCAGTATAACCACAGAGTTGTGCTGACATCACTATAGTGATGTTTAAAACATTTTCACTTCTCCAAAAAGAAAAATCCCATACCCCCTTATACCCCCATTTTGTAGCTCCTTAGCATTGAAATAGTGCCTTTGTTGCAACTGATGAAAAAGTTTTACAATATTACTCTTAACTATAGTCCATAAGTTACATTAGTTGTGTTTTCCCATTTATCACCATATTATTAACACCTTGTAATAGTGATGTACGTTTGCTCTATTTCACGGAAGAACATTCTTGTATTTATACTATTAATCACAGTCTTCATCCATCACTGAGTTCACTATGTTACACAGTCCCAAGTTTATCCTCGAGCTTTCCTTCTATTGACATTTATGACCCGAGACTACTCCTTTCAGCCACAATCACGTCTATAAATAAGCAGTATTAATTATGCTCATTATAATGTGTTACTGTCATCTCTATCCATTTCCAAAATTTATAACCAACTTTATTAAGAACTGTACAGATATTAAGCATCAGCTCCCCCTTCTTAACTCTCATTCTGTCCCTTATAACCTATACTCTAGATTTTAACTCCATGAGTTTACTCATTGTATTTAGTTCCTATTAGTGAGACCAAACAATATTTGTCCTTTTGTGTCTGACTTATTTCACTCAACATAATGTCTTCAAGGTTTATCCATGTTGTCATATGCATCCCAACTTCAGTTCTTCTTACAGTAGAATAATATTCCATCGGATGTATATACTACATTTTGTTTATCCATTCATTGGTTAATTGACACTTGTTTCCATCTTTGGCAATTGTGAGTGATGCCTCTATGAAAATTGGTGTACAAATGTCAATTTGTGTCCCTGCTTTCAGTACTTCTGAATATATTCCTAGTAGCAGGATTGCTGGATCATAAGGCAGTTCTATATATAGCTTCCTGAGGAACTGGCAAATTGTCTTCCACAAAGGCTGGACCATTCTACATTCCCACCAACAGTGAAGGAGTGTTCCGTTTTCTTCACATCCTCTCCAGCATTTGTAGTTTTTTTTTTTTTTTAATAGTACCATTCTATAAGGTGTGAAATGATACCTCATTGTAGTTTTGATTTACATTTCCCTTTTGTTGAATATCTTTTCATGTACTCTTTAGCCAATTGTATTTCCTCTTTGGAAAAATGTCTATCCAAGTCCCTTGCCAATTTTTAAATTGGGTGGCTTATCTTTTATTGATGAGTTGTATGCTGTCTTTATATATCCTGGAAATCAAATCCTTATTGGATATGTGGTTTCCAAATATTTTCTCCCATTGCAAAGGCTGCCTTTTCACCTTCTTGACAAAGTCATTTGAAGCCCAATAGTAGTTAATTTAGAGGAGGTCCCATTTATCTGTTTTTTTTTCCTTTGTTGCTTATGCTTTGGTTGTAAGGTTTAAGAAACCACCTCCTGTCACAAGATCCTGAAGATGTTTGCCTACATTTTCTCCCAGGAGTTTTATAGTTATAGCTTTTATATTTAGGTCTTTGATCCCCCCCCCCTTTTTTTTGAGGTACTGTGGCTGGATTGAACCCAGGACCTTGTGCTCAACCTGGGGATTGAACCCAGGACCTCAGTGCTCAACCACTGAGCCATATCGGCTCCCCTGAGTTGGTTTTTTCATTTATTTGCTTGTTGTTTGTTTTTTTGGAGGCACTGGGGGACTGAACACGGGACCTCCCATGTGGGAAGCAGGTACTTAACCACCTGAGCCACATCCACCCCCCTTTGATCCATTTTGCACTAATTTTTGTATAAGGTATGAGACACAGGTCCTCTTTCTTTCTTTTGGATATGGATATCCAGTTCTCCCAGCACCATTTGTTGAACAGACTATTCTGTCCCAGCTGGGTGGACTTGACAGCCTTGTCAAAAATCAATTGACCATAGATATGAGGGTCTATTTCTAAACTCTCAGTTCGATTTCTTTGGCCAGTACATCTATCTTTATTACAGTACCATGCTGTTTTTACCACTGTAGGTTTTTTGCTTTAAAGTCAGGAAGTGAGAGTCCTCCAACTTCATTCTTCATTTTAAAGTTATGTTTGGATATTTGGAGCCTCTTACCCTACCAAATAAATTTGATAATTGGCTTTTCCATTTCTACAAAGTAAGCTGTTGTAATTTTGATGGAAATTGTGTTATAATTGTAAATAAATGTGGGTAAAATTGGCATCTTAACAATATTTAGTCTTCCAATCCATGAACATGGAATGTCCTTCTATTTATTTAGGTCTTCTTTGATTTCTTTTAGCTATGTCTTGTGGTTTCTGAATGCAGTTCCTTTACATCCTTGGTTAAGTTTATTCCTAAATATTTGATTCTTTTAATTGCTTTTGTAAGTGGAATGTTTTCTCCTGATTTCCTCCTCATATTGCTCATTACTAGTGTATAGAAACATACTGATTTGTGCATGTTAATCTAGTATCTCATCACTTTGATGAACTTGTTTATTCTAATAGCTTTGCATAGATTTTTAGGGCCTTTGTAGATATAGGATCATGTCATCTGTGAATAACAAAAGTTTTACTTCTTCCTTTCTCATTTGGATGCTTTTTATTTTCTTTCTTGCCTAGTTTTTCTAGCTAGAACTTTTTTTTTTTTTTTAAGATTTATTTATTCATTTACTTTTTATCCATTTTAACTCTCCCTCCCCCCCTTGCTTTTGTTATTTTTATGTCCATTTGTTGGGCAATTCTCTGTGTCTGTTTCCTGCCATCTCCTCTCATCATCCTTCTCCTCCTGTCTTCACTAGGATTCGATCCTGGGAAACTCCCATATGGGAGAGAGACATTCTTCCACCTGCACCACCTCAGTTCCTGGTTTTTTGTTGTGTCTCATCTTGGCTCTCCCCTGCATCTTTCTCCTGTTACCTTATCATCTTGCTGCATGGTTTGGCAGGGCCTGGGGGCTCACCCACTCGTGGGGCCTGATGGCATGCCCACATACCTTTTATATTTTTCTTTATTTTACCAGGAGGCCCCAGGGATCAAACCCAGGTCCTTCCATGTGGGAAACTGATGCCCAACCATTTGAGCCACATCTGCCCCTAGCTAAAATTTCTAGCACAATATTGAATAATAGTGGTGATAGTGGCATCCTTGTCTTGTTCCTGATCTCAGGGGGAAACTTTCAGGCTTTCATCATTGAGTACAATGTTAGCTCTAGGTTTTTCTTATATGCCCTTTATTGTGTTGAGAAAGTTCCTTCTATTTGTATGTTTTGAAGTGTTTTTATCAAGAAAGGATGTTGGATTTTGTCAAATACCTTCCTGCATCAATAGAGATGATGATGTGGGTTTTTTTCCCCTTTGTTTTGATAATGTGGTGTATTACATTAATTGATTTTCTTATATTGAGCCACCCTTACATACTTGGGGAAAAACCACCTGATCATGGTATATAATTTTTTTAATGTGCTGTTGGATTTGATTTGCAAGTTTTTTTTAAAGGAGTTTTGTATCTACATTCATAAGAGAAATTGATCTCTAGTTTTCTTTTCTTGTAGTATCTTTATCTGACTTTGGTATTAGGGTGATATTTGCTTCACAGAATGAGTTAGGTTGTGTTCCTTCCTCTTGAAGAGTTTGAGCAGGATTGATATTAATTCTTCTTGGAATGCTTGGTAGAATTCACCTGTGAAGTCATCCTGGGCTTTTCTTGTTGTATAGTTTTTAATGACTGATTCAATCTCTTTACTTTTAATTGGTCTGTTGAGATCTTCTATATCTTCTAGAGTCAGTGTAGGCTGTTCATGTGTTTCTAGGAATTTTTCCATTTCATCTAGGTTGTCTATTTTGTTGGCATACAGTTGGTCATAGAATTCTCATCATCCTTTTTTATTTCTGTGGGATTGGTAGTAATGTTCTCCCTCTCAATTCTGACTTTATTTCTTTGTACCTTCTCTCTTTTTTCTTTATCAGTCTAGTTTAAAAAAATTTTTTTCCAAAATATTTTATTTTTTTCAAAGAACTAACTTTTGGTTTTGTTGATGCTCTCTATTGTTTTTTCAATTCTCTTTTTCATTTATTTCTACTCTAATCTTTGTTATTTCCTTACTTCTGCTTGTTTTAGGTTTAGTTTGCTGTTCTTTTTCTAGGTTACATGTGTGCAGTTAGGTCTTTGATTTTTATCTCTTTCTTCTTTGTTAATGTAAGTATTTAGGGCTAAATTTCTGAGCCCTGCCTTTGCTGCCTCCTTTAAATTTTGATATGTTGTGTTCTTGTTTTCATTTGCCTCAGGATATTTACTGATTTCCCTTGTAATTTCTTCTTTGACTCATTGATTGTTGAAGAGTGTGTTATTTAAATTCTATACATTTGTGGATTTTCCAGTTCTCTGCCTGTTATTGATTTCTAGCTTCATTCCATTATAGTCAGAGAAGATGCTTGGTATAATTTCAATCTTTTAAAATTTATTGAGACTTGTTTCATTACCCAACATGTGGTCTAACCTGGAGAACAATCCATGTGCACTTAAGAAGAATGTATACCCTGCTGTTTTGGGGTGCTATATATATATCTGTTAGGTCTTGCTCATTTATCTTTATTCAAGTTCTCTGTTTCCTTGTTGATTTTACAACTAGATGTTCTATCTATTGATAAGAGTGGTGTATTGAGTCTGTAACTATTAATGTAGAGGTGTCTATTTCTCTCTTCAGTTTTGGCAGTGTTTTTCTCTGTATTTTGCAGCACCATGGTTAGATATTATTATAGCTACCCCTGCTCTTTTTTGATTACTATTTGCATGGAATATCTTTTTCAATCCTTTCACAACCTATTTGTATCTTTGGATCTAAGGTGAGTCTCTTGTAAACAACATTTAATTGTATCGTGCTTTTTTATCCATTCTGCCAATTTGTGTCTTTTATTGGGGAGTTTAATTCATTAACATTCAGTGTTATTATTGTAAAGACAGTACTTACTTCAGTTATTTTATCCTTTGGTTTTTATGTGTCATATTTTTTTCTCTCTTTTTTCCTTTATTGCAACATCCTTTTCTGCACAGTTGATCTTTTGTGATGTATCTGACTAATCCCTGTGTCATTTCTTTTTCTGTATATTTTTAATTACTTTCTTTGTGGTTCCCCTGGGGGTTATATTACACAACCTACATCTATCTATAAGCTACTAATTTGAAAAGATACCAACTTAGCTTCAATAGTGTATGTGTTCTCTGCTCTCATATCCCTCTGTTTTCCCTCTTTAGGTTGTTTTTGTCCTACATTCCCTCTTTATATTTTGCATGTCCATTATCAAGAAATATGCATTTTTCTTTTTCCATTGTATTCTCCCTGTTACAGGAATTAAAGAGTAGAGTTGTATATTGAGGCTACACTACTACTGGGTTCTGCGTTTACCTTTTTAGTGGCAATGCCACAGTTTAGAAAAAATCATTAATGAAGAGAAATTCTACTTAATTGTGCTCCACAATTTCTTTTTTGCTTTATGAATTTTTAAAAATTCCTACAAGTACCCGCACAGAGCAAAACCTAATTTTCAAAAAAAACCCACAATTATAGTGTTGCATCATTTTTCTTTACAATGCTGAATACTAGAAGGCAATGGAGAAATTTCAGCAGGGTTTTAAGGAAAAAGGGGATTTTGATTCTTGGTCTTGATTGTCTTAGTTTGACTTCTCCCATAAGCAGGATCTGAGCCCAAACCCTGAGTGCAAATAGTTTATTTGGGACAAGTAGGCAACACAACGAGGTGAACAGGAAGTGATACTTGAAAGCAAGGCATGGAGCTGGCAAATTGGGAAGTATTAACTGGAGCTAATCCAATGGGAAGCTTGGGGAATCAGCACAAACACACATTCTTCAGAATTATTCCAGTTGAGGGGTGATGGAGCTGGGGTGTTCATACCCCAACCCACGTTATTGCTTGCAAGCTACTCCCCGAGTTTGTTAATTCCCTGGTACTTCTAGGCTACTGCAGAGGCAAGGGCAGAAGAGTCTTCTCTGCTTTGGGAAAAAGCCCTCAAGCACAGAGATGCAGATCCTGTCAGGTGGAAGGTGTCTGGAACATCCTGGGATTACAAGATTTAGGGATATGAGTGGGCATTGATAGCAAATGCTACACTAGTTATGATATCATTCACATGTCATTTCAAGATATTTAAAGATTCAAATTACATACTACCCATGCACAATTTTTGAAACGTTTACTCAAACTATACTCTAGCAATCATGTGATGAACCATCAGTTAAAATGCAAGAAAGGGGAAATAGCAGTAAACACATAGAGATGGATTCGAATACCAGTACATGTGGTGACCATTTAAATCCAATAGAAATAAAAAGTGATTTTTAAAAGAAAATACTTAAGTTTTAAAAACAAAATGAATTCAATAGTGTCAGGATTCTTGCTTACTATCTACAGATTATACTGACCATGATTAAAAAGAGGAGAGTAGAGGTAAATCAAAAGTAAAAATATATTAAATTTCTCATTTTTATATAAAAGAATATTAAAAAGTTATGGTGTATTTCAAATGTAAATGCAAATGAAAGCTGTAAACATAAAAGCATTAAAAATCCTGTCATATTTAAATAAAAACTGAAATAAAATCATACTCTCTTGGTTGCAAGTGGCAGAAACAAATTCTAGCTTTCATATAAAATAGAATTTTTTAGCTTGACAGTGGAGCATCTCATGCAACCCAAGGGCAGGAGTGCATGGAGTCCTCCAGAACAGAATAGGACTGGAGTGTCAAATTCCTTCAGGACACATGACTTCTCTTGACTGCTTCATCTGTTTTTTCAGACTGATGCTCTTTCTTCCCCAGAAACATGTCAAAAAATAAGACCATTCAAGTCTCCTGATTTCAGTTTTACATATTCAAACTCTTGGTGAGAGATTTATCTGTTTCACTATCTTCTTACCTCTTCTTCTAGAATTTCCAAGAAAGATATGTCTTGGATCAACTTACATTGGTTGCCAACCTATGCTGAACCAACTGTGTAGTGGATGTGTCTTGGGGTGAGGTCCAGTTCTCAGTAAGGATCACTTCCAATGACAAATGTAGCTAATTGATTTCTCTCTCCTACTGAGTCGAGAATCAGCCATCCCCACTTAATCCTTTTCAGAAATCACTACTGTTGTAAAAATATTTTAACATACCCCATATTGTCCAAGTAGACTGTGCTTTTATTGCTCCAAGTTTATCACAGTTAATGCATGAACTGTTTGAGCTTGCTTTGTGCCTGCTCTTGGTTAACCTACTTCTGCTAGGTGACTTTGCTCTTAGGTATATTAATTCATCCGAGACCCATGTGGTGTTTTCAAGAACTTAGAACAACCAACAGGATTTCACTACTCTGATTTCACTCTAGTTAGCAGGAAGACCCAAGTTCTGGCACTAGTGATCCTGGAACAGTTCTATCCTTTACAGGGATTGTAATTCAGATTCCATATAAAGCCCCTTTGAAGTCTTTCAGCTACCTGGTAATTAAGATCTGATAAAAATTCAACTGATCGCATTTTCAGAGGCATACAATGACAAAGCTCAGAGTGGCTGCACTCCATGATCACTGAAGAACCTAAACCACTATCAGCATTGGGCAAAGAATAAAGATTCAATCTATATATAGCTGTTATCTCTATAAAAGAAACCAAAACAAATGCTCTTCTAAGCCTGGGAGAGCAGTGCCAAATAAATACCCATTACAGAGTATAAATTTTACTTGGAACTATGAAAGTCAACTTGCCCTTGAGCTTCAGATTTGAGAGGGGGATTCTAGTAAGTGGACTTATGAAGTAGACTTTAGAAGAAGCAATGGTCCACAATCAGGTAAAGAATGTACCATATGCCTTCCAGAGGGGTCCCCTAAATAGATAATATATGCCTTAAAACAAGAACTGATTGGGAGCAGATATAGCTCAGTGGTTGAGTGCCTGCTTCCCATGTACAACCCCCGGTACAATCCCATGGGTTCAATCCCCCATACCTCCTAAAAAACACACACACAAAAACAAACAAAAACCCTGAGCTGGAATTTAGCTACCTAAAAAAAGGCTTCTGCTGCCCTCCTTCCTGAAAGTATGAACTAGGCAAGACATCCTATGGTAAACTGCCAGCAAATGGTTACTAGACTAGGGACGCTCTTTCTTAAGGATGCTAATACTAATGGTAGTAGCAATGGCAACTTACACTTGATGAAGTCATGCTTAAGCAGAGAATTGAAGGGTCAGAAGAATTAAGCCAGCTGAAGGGGGAAGGGAAAAGTGTTCTTGAAAGAGGGAATTTGATATGGGTGAAGACCTAGAGGAGAAAGCACAGTAACTTAAGACAAAAATATAATTGTCTTATGGCTGGAAGAGGAAAAAAATGATGAGAAATGAAGACTGAAAAAAAAAAAGACATAGATATATCATGGGGGCCTCTGTGAAGAGACTTCTGTTTGTTCACCCAATGTTTATTTATTGTCCTTACTATAGAATTCTAATTATGCTGAGAGCAATAGTAAGCCCAGCTCTACTCAGCAACCTCTTCTGCAGAGACTCATGACCATGTGACTCAGTTCTGGCCAAGAAGATACAGCAGAAATTATGGGTCTGCTATTGGTGAGGCCTGACAAGGATGCTAAGTCCATGGACATGGGCCATTTGCCCCTTGCTCTTCAGCTTCTTCTTACTGGCTTGGCAAGTGGAATCCTGCTATGGGCAAAACAGTAGCATCTCCCAATCCAAAGTTTTGAAAGAGGACAGAAATCACCCTCTTCCTCTTTTCTTCTCTAAGCCTCAGTCAACTCTATTTTCCAAGCTCTCCAGAGTCTTTTGAAATCTGCTTGCATGGTTCTATTTCTGAATAATTGATGGTATCACACATGGAAAGACCATGGTGATTATGAAAGGAGCTACAAATTCCCTCTTCATCACTAATGTGGTTCATTCTGTCATTGCCTTCAGAAGAGGATGATAGCACGTCAGAGTGTCAGCTAATGGCTTTTACTTGGAGATCTATCATAGATTATCAAGAAAGTCTTTTCCTAGGCCTGTCTCTTACAATCTTTTAGTCTATATCAAAATAGCTGCTGATTTGAACATTATTCAGAAAAGAATATTGTGAAAATGCTTGTACATGCATATTGCATATTCATTACATTTCCAGTTTTTAAAAGAATACATATATGATACATGTGTTCTGTAGATATATATATAATATGTTATATACAAATCTATATTATCCATATTATACATATATTGCACATACACTTTTTGCCATCAAAAGTGCTCTCTGGCGTGCTTTTCTATGTATGCCACTGCATTGCATACAGATATAAATATTATCAGTTGGTGCATGGATAACTCACTTGTTCTTAGAATACCTTATTCACTTGGCTTTTGGGACATTATACCCTCCTGGTTCTCCTCCTACTTTGCAAGCTATTTCTTCTCAGTCTCCTCTTCACTATATTATTCTTCTCTTTCCTAATTCTAAATATTGGAATTTCCCAGGGCTCAGTTCTCACACACCTCTTCTTCTTACTACCTATGTTCATTTTCATGGGACTATTGGTTTAAATGTTATCTATATAGTGGTGACTCCCAAATGTATGTCTTCAGCCCTACTTTTGCAGCTTTAACCAGTTTACAACATATTTCCATCTAGATGTCTAATGAGCATCTCAAACTTAATCAATCCAAAATCTAAGTCCTCCTCTGTGTCTCCACCTCTCAGGGGCTGGCTTTATCCCTCCCTCAGCTGCTCAGGCTGTCCTCCCAGGATTCATCCTTGTTGCTTTAGTGTTTTACACACTCTACGTCTACCCAAACTCCAGCAGCAAGCCTTGCTACCACACCACATCTGAAGTTAACACCAAATCCAAGCTACCGTTGTCTCATGCTGGAATATTTCACTAGCTTTCTGGCTGGTTTTCCTGCTTCTGCTCTTTTACTTAAGTGTCTGGGTGAGAATTTAATGTGTAAATCAAATACTGTCACTCTCCTGTTCAAAACCTTATAATAGCATCTCATTAGCCATTAGGAAAAAGTCCAAACTCACAAATGCTACAAGGTCCTGCCTGTTCTCTTTGAGTTCATATTTGGTGATTCTAACCCCCTTCCCTGCCAGTGCCCCCCAGCTCCCCTGGATTTCTTGCTATTCTCGAGCACACCAACTGCTTCTCCACCAGGTTTTCTGCCCTTGCTGCGTCTTTGTCTGGAATTCTCTTCCCCAGATCATCATTGGCCTCTCTATGTACATACCTTGAGTTCTCAAAGAGGTCTTTCCTCAGCACTCTAATTTAAATAGCTCTGGCTCCTCCTTTCTTTTACTATAAGTGTTTCTTTATAGCCTATATTAGTAGTTGGCATTCCAGGATACATCGCCTCCCCCACATAAGCTCCCTGAGAGCAGGCTTGCTCACCACTCCAACTCAGCGACTCAAGCAGTGTAGCATGCAGTAGGAACTCCATAAATATTTATAATATGGAATGGATGTACGTACACAAAATACTAAAATGCTAACAATGGTAATCCTCTGTGATATCTGGGATATGATTTGAAAGTGTACAAAATGTTCTTACAACTTGTCACTTTTCTATCTTTTTCTTTTTGCCTTCAAAAGTGCTCTCCAGCATGTTTTTATATTTATGCTATTGATGACCATACCAATATTTCCCCTGCCCCCTCCCTCCTTTCCACTCCTCCCTCCTTCCATTCTCCCTCCCCATCCCCTCCATCCCCCTTCCCTCTCTTCACCCTCTCCCTCCTTCCCCCTCCTCCCTCCCTCTCTTCCTTCTTTTTATCATCTCATGATATACCTTCTTTGTATATAAAGCTGTTATATCCCCTCGAACATTAATTTCCCCTGAACAAGACATAACCAATCACTATTAAAGCACAGACTTCCCTTCATAATGTTCTCAGTACTCTATGAGAGATTATACTAATTTCTTAAAAGTAAAAGTTTAATTTACTTTATTATCCTTGCACTGGAATAAGGTCATATAGCACAGAGTTTAAGACCATAGTAAGGAAACCAGATTGCCTGTGTTCAGTTCCCAATTATATTGTTAATAGTTTTGTAACCATAGACAAGCAATTTAATCTATCAAAGCCTAGATTCCCTCATCTATAAAATGAGGAAATTAACTATAATTACCTCATTGACATGTAGGAAGTCAATGAATTCACTTGTATACAGTACTTAGAACAGTACCCAGGAAATGTCAGCTATTATTAGCATCACAAATTATCATGATTTCTGTTTCTGAGGAATTGTTTCTTACTTCTTTCTAGGTAGTTTCCTTCCACCTTCTCTCTTGACCTTAAACACAGCCTATGTATTATTGTTCTTTCTAAATTGTACCTGTTGTCTACCATGATGCCTGGTTTTAGAGTTTAACCATCTCTTTCTCATATTTTCATCTGTGAAAAATATTTTTCCTGATCTTCATAGGCAGGCTGAAAGCCAGGGACTCTGATGAAGGTTTTCAATGAATTCCCCAGGAGAAGCTGTCTGTCTGAAGTAGAGATGGGAATTCTCTTTCTGACTGCTGAAATCACTTCTCCTTTTAAGGCCTTCAACTGATTGGATGAGACATCTCCAGTTGCTGAAGGCATTCTCCTCAGTTGATGGTAGATTTAATCAGCCATGGATGAAATCAGTGTAGTAATGTTTTAAGTCCATGAAATGTCCTCACAGTAACAATTAGGCCAGTGCTTGCTTGACCAAAAAGCAAAAAAAAAAAAAAAAAAAAGGGTTAGGGTTAGGGTTAGGGTTAGGGTTAGGGTTAGGGTTAGGGTTAGGGCGCCATTACCTGGCTAAGTTGCCACATGAGCCTAATCGTCCCAGCTCTCGTCCCTTCTGTTTCGGCTGTGCTTAAATTTAGAAGCTGTCCAGCTAGGCCTTATTAAGTGTATTTCTCCCTTCTTGTCACAGAAACATGCTTTGATCCATGTTCTAAAAAAGATTTTTCTTCCCCTTCAGAAATTGTGTGGGTTGAAAAATTCTCCATGCTGTCAAGTTCTTCATGACTAATAGATGTTACCTGTATCAAGTCTTCTAATTATCTCCAAGATTTTCGGAGTTTAGAGCCAGTGATTTCATTATTTTACCATCTGCCAAAAAGTGTTTTTGGCAGGGTTCAGTAGAGAAATAGGCAGTGAGGATAAAAACTTGACTAATTAAATCCTAAACCTATGTATAAAATGGCACTTTGGAGTTTTGTTTAAGCCAGCCTGAGTCTGTATATTGTTCTACTAGGTCCACGGCGATTTTAAGAGTTTACCGTGCCTGACCCGCTGATCATGTCGTTTACTCCAGGGAAATTAACAAAGAAAAGGGGGGGTGCTTTCTATGGCAGGTGATGCTCAACTCTTTAAAATAGTAGTTTATATATAAATTATTTTACTGTCAGCTTATTAAAAATAACTAAGAAAACCTAAAACATAAACTATGAAATAAAAAAAAAAATCACTTTATATTTGCTACAGAAACAACGTCTGCCTTGAAGGCTAGGGTCCTTTTTGTAATCCTTATGAATTATTCTCTATCCATCACACAAGGGAATGTAGGCATATAAATTTTGGACTTCTCAAGTAGTTTTAGAAACCTCTTAGATGGGAAAAACTGCTTCGAACAGACACGCCGCACATGTTCCCTTTTACCTAAAGAGGACACTGAATGCCACGCTACCATTTTACTGGGGGACTGATGTGAAAGCATGCCCCAGGGCATTATCCTGAAAAGGCTGGTACTGCTCCTCAGTCTTCGGGGTGCTAGTGTACCTGTTCATGGGTGCTCCTGCAATGCCCCATCTTTAAATCAGCTACTGGATTTGAACCCCAAAACACTCTTTACTATCGAGCCATGAGGAAATTACTTAATCTTCCCAAATGCCTCAGAGTCTGCCTCTATAGCTAGAGATAATAACAGCACCCTACTTCAGTGGATTTTGATGAGGATTAAAGGAGTTAATATTTGTGAAGCACTTAGAATATCTGGCACATAGTAAGTCCTCAATGAATGTTACCTATATACAAAATTATTCATATGTTTGGACATAGAAATTCTATTAAGAAAACCCCTCTTAAACACAAATATGTTTTTAAGAAAGATAGGCTTGTGACATCTATAGCAGTATAAATGTGGAAGCAGTTATAATGGCAAAATATAAGAGAAATAACAAGAAAAGGAATACATAAAAGACCATATGGCCATGCAAAGGAATATTAAATGAAGTATGTAAAGATTTAGCAACCGGCAAATTTCAATTTTATAATGTTAGGTATAGAATAGTAGAATAAAATTATTTGGAAATATGATTTCAATGATGTCAACTAATAAGCAAAGAGGTAGCGAAATATAAAACAACGTTAAAAGACAGGGGTGATCAGATTTCTGGGTGTTATTTTTGTTCGTGTCTATTTTTTCTATAATAAACATGACCTTATAGTAATGAAAAGTAATATATGTTAGTTTTAAAATAAGTTATTTGCATGAATGAAGGAGGACAAAGTCAACATGACAAGGAAATCTAAAATGGGGAAACTGGAAGGGATCTTAAAGATCATGTATTCTAACCTCTTTCTTTTAATGAGAAATTAACTGAAGCTCAGCAAGGAAAAGTGACTTGTACAGTCATACAATTAGAGTGTGAACACAGATGTTAAATTGCTATTGCAATCTAACTTGTTAAAATGGATGAGTTTTTGCTGTGATACCATCCTATGCATATATGATTAAGAAAAGTATGACATGACCCTTTAGAAATAAAAAAATTCTCTTTGATAAGATATGGGACTCTATGGGAATAATATAAGTTTTTGAAGGAAAAGAATCATTATGATATGGACTGTAGAAAAGTATTAATATTTCAGAGGGAAAGATTTTAATCAAGAGAGAAAGTGTTTTTAATTAGGTAACTGCCAAATGCTGACTAAGTGATATTATGATGTTGGTGTGTGTCATTAATACTGTACAACACTCATTAGCTGACGGGAGAGGGTTGAGATTGGAGTCACAAGCCAATTAGGCAGGATTCCGAGCAGTGATACCTCAGAAGAAAATAGTGCTACCATGCATTTGAATTTATAAACTTGCTCTAAAAGGTATAACTGTCAATCTTTTTGTCTTGTCTTAATTCTCTTCTTTTTTTCACCCTTTCTTTTCTAAGAGGGCTCACTACAGAAAATTATTTTCTAGTCTTAATCCCAGGAGCAGTTTGCCTCGCCTTAGCAAGTGTTTATTTGTACCATAATATGTTGTGGATCACAAAATAGGTCAAGTTGATTTCTTCGGCATGGTTACTAGAAAACCTAACGTGCAATTTAGGGCTGACCTCTAGCTTCAAGTCCAGCATTCAGCACATAACACCGCACCTGTGATTGGATCTTTCGGTCGTATCCTTATTTTCACATCTATTTTAGGCATAGTTTATTTTGCTGTAAGTGATAGTTTTTATATCACCCTAAATCATTTCTAGAATATAGTGAGGTATAAATGAACTTTTTATTACTATTGTAATTATTGTTACACTAAGATTTATTCCTGCCATTTTATTTTGTTTTTTTATTTATGGTATTTTTTTGTCACTACCACTCTCTATTTTCTATTGGCCAGATGAACTTTTTCTCTACTTGTTGTAAAGTTATTTTGAGTCATTCAATTAGGGTCACCCTTAATTTACTAAGACCTGTGTGTGTGCTTATTTGTTCCTTAGCTGTTTGAAAGCTAATCTATATCTATATACTACCCTGAACAAGGCAAGACACTTAGCACACTTTCACATTCTATTGGTGTCCTGAGCATTACCTTCAGTTCCCAGCAAACTATTTTCTAGAGTTTTTTCTTTTTTTAAGATTTATTTTTTTATGTCTCGCCTCCACCCCCCAATTGTTTTGCACTCGCTGTCTACTCTCTGTGTGTTCTTCTGTGTCTGGTTGTCTTCTCTCCAGGCAGCACCGGGAGCCAATCCTTAGGACCTTCCAGAGTGGTGAGAGACGCTCAATCTCTTGCACCATCTCAGCTCCCTGATCTGCTGTATCTCTCATTGTCTCTCTTCTGTGTCTCTTTTTGTTGCATCATCAGCTCTCCATGCAGGCCAGCTTGCTTTTCACCAGGAGGTCCCAGGAATCAAACCCTGGAGCTCCCATAAGTTAGACGGGACCCCAATCACTTGAGCCACATCCACTTCCCTTCTAGAGTTTTCATATGAGATTTTTATAGATTTAATTGTAAAGCATTTTTGTATATGTAGGCAAACATAAACCATAATAAATTCATCTCTCTGCCTTTCCTCCATACCTTATTGCCTCCTATCACATTTATTTTTCTTCTTCCCGAAGTACAACTTCTAAAAATTCTTTCAGAGAGGGTCTTGTAGCCCTATTTGAGACGTTGTATGCTGGAGATTATGTTTAACCTCCCATTGCATTTAAAGCAAATTCAGCTGAGTATAAAATTCTTTGTTCAAATTTTATTTCTTCAGTACTCTCAAAATAATATTCTATTATCTTCTCAAGCCAATGGTGCTGTTACGGTATCTAAGATCAATCCAATACTTACTCCTTTGAGAGATCTGGCTTTTTTCTTTTTTCGGTTTTTGCAAAATCAAGGTACAAGCATGCCATTTTATTTTATTTTTTTATTTAACATGTTTTCATTGGAGAACTTGTACGTTTACAGAAAAATTATGCAGAAAATGCAGAGTTCTCATATTACCTTCTTCCCCAACACAGTTTTTCCTGTTATTAACAACTTGCATTAGTGTGGTACCTGTGTTACAAGTGATGAACAATATTCTTATAATTTTACTATTAACTGTAGTCCATAGTTTACCTTACAGTTCAGTTTGTATTATACAGTCCTAGGGTTTAAAATTTATTTTTATTCTAATTACATATACACAACTTGAAATTTCTCCTTTTAACCACATTCAAATATATAATTCAGTGGTGTTAATTATATCCACAATATTGTGCTACCATCACCACCTTCCTTTACCAAAATGTTTTCACCTTTCCAAACACAAACTCTGTACCAATTAAGCATTAGTCCCCATTCCTTAACCCACCCTAGTCCTTGGTAACCTGTATTCTAGGTTCTGACTATATGAATTTGTTTGTTCAAATTGTTTCATATCAGTGAGATCATACAATATTTGTCCTTTTGTGTCTGGCCCATTTCCTTCAACATAATGTCTTCGAGGTCATCCATGCTGATGCATGCATTAGAGCTTCATTCCTTTTTACTGCTGAATGCTATTCCACTGTATGAACACATTTTATTTATCCATTCATGTGTTGGTGGATATTTGGGTTGCTTCCAACTTTTGGCAATTGTGAGTAATGCTACTAGTGTACAAATCTCTGTTTGAGTCCCTGCTTTCAATTCTTTCCGATATATATACCTAGAAGGGGGATTGTCAGGTCATAGGGTTATTCTATACTTAACTTTCTCAGGAACTTTCCACAGTGGCTGCTCCATTTTACATTCCTACCAACAGTGATCATGTGTTCCTACTTCTCTACATCCTAACACTTATTTTCCATTTTAAAAATAGTAACCATTCCAGTGGGTATGAAATGGTATCTCATTGTGGTCTTGATTTTCATTTCCCTGATGGCTAATGATGTTGAGCAACTTTTCAATTGCTTATTGGCCATTTGTATATCTTCTTTGGAGAAATGTCTGTTCAAGTCTTTTGCCAATTTTTAAATTGGATTGTTTGTCTTTTTGTCACTGAGTGATAGAATTTCTTTGTATATTCTGGATATTAAACCCTTATCAGATACATGATTTCCAAGTATTTTCTTCCATTCTGTAGGTTGTATTTTTACTTTCATGGTAAAGTTCTTCGATGCACTAAAGTTTTTTATTTTGATGATGTCCCAAGTTCTGTTTTTTCTCTCTAGAAACTCTTACAATTTTCCTTTGTCTCATATGTTCTTAAATTTCACTAAAATATGTCTAGAGTTCTTTTCTACCTTACTTGGTACTCTCTGAGCCCTATTAATGTAAAGTATTATAACAACATTTACTTACTATTTGTAAAATTTCATCATATCCTCAAATGAGTCCTCCTCACTGTTTACTTCTTTTTTTCTGGAGCTCCCATTGGGTAGATATTGATTTTTTTTTTCTTAGCATCCCCTTTTGTTACATTTTCCCATTCATCCTTTCCTGATGCCCTCTGGAACTGTTCACTGACCTAACCTCAAGCTCACTAATTTGTTCCTTAGCCTGTCTATTGAGATTATTTCAACAATTCTATATCTTAGAGTATCTCCAATTAATTTTTCTTCATACTTTATCTATGAGTATTTAAAATTCTTGTTCTTTCTCGTCCATCTCCTTCATATTGCTTTTATAACACCTTAAGTCCTCAAAAGTCTTTATTTCCCTAGTGACCTAAATTGCATCCTCTTGGCATTATCAGCTGCGTTGGCTGATAATGTCTACTTTGGGAGATTGATGAAAACCTAGGGCTTAGAAAATACTCCCTTCATTCTCTTCCCCTCTCAGTGATATTGGAGGTAGGATTGCTTCTGGACAGGGGACCTGCACAATTATAATCCATGCCTCTTTACTTCCCCAGGCATTTCTTGGCTGCTCAGAAAACCTCCCTGTACCTCTTAACCATTCTGTGTTGCATGCAAGAGTAGCCACCTTCTGAGATTATTGCCTTCTCCAGGAAGAGGGGAGAAAATAATCTGGGCCAAGCCAACGTATATTGCTACTGGTTGCCCAGTGGTTCAGAGGTGTGAGCAATGCTCTGTCAAAAATAAAAGGGCACTCCTAGAAAACTCTTCCTAGGCCACGTCACAAATGTAGAATCTGAAGCTCTCCCATTGGGAGTTGTGTTCCACATAATGGGGCTCATTCACTGTCTCTCTCCTCAAGGTGTTCACTCAAATGTTTTGTTAGTTGATGTGACACCTCCAAATTTGGATTGAAGAGAGGAAGCCAGAGCCTGGACTTATGTATTTATATATAAACTGTACATCATTTATATATAAACTATATGTATATCGACTTATTTCTCAGACAGATAATTTAATTTCAGGGTTACACAGTGATTTTAACTAAATAACTATTATGACTATGAGAAACTAGCATAAACATTGTAGTGGTAAAATTTTTAAACAACCTTACAATTTTAAAAGGCTAACTAGGTACAAAATGTAGCTATAGAAAACCTAAACAATCTAATAGTAATATATTGCTGTTGAGCACATATTAAAGTTTGCATCTATAGAGAAAATCCTTCATCTTTTTAGGTACTCATGGCCTATATTACCTACACAAGCAGCAGAAGAAACTTCAATACATTTTGAAAAGTAAACTCCATACCAATCATAATCTCATATTGAATTGTTGCAACAAAATATTGAAACAATAATTATAAAAGGTTCTACAACCACCAAGAACAAAACAAAATACTAGCTTCTTAGAAATTAAAACTTATCTGCTAAATACCACTGTGACCAAATCATAAATTAAAATGCCAGTTACATATGGAGGTTGGTTCAGAGTGTTGGAAAATTGGCATGAATAAAGAATATTATTGTGTGACCTGATACAGTCTTTTGTGGAGTGCAATTTGAGAGTACTTATCAAAATTAAACATGTGCTTACCCCTTGACCTAGGAAACCCACACACTGGAATCTATTACAGCGAAATATTTGTTCCTGAAGGCAAGGATATAAACACTAAAATGGACATTTACAATCTTTTCAAAGTAAAGCATGTTTATATGAATAAAAGAATGTTTGAAAGAGTAAACAGACTGTTAACAGTTGTTAAATTTGGAACGTTGGTTTGGGATAATGTGAGAGGAGAGATTTATTGGTGTATATATTTCTGTATTGCTTGAAATTTTATAATTAACAAAAAGCAATAAAATAATTATAATATTTTCAGTTTTGAAGTATTTGGGAAATAATTATAATGTGATTAAAAATATCATTATAGTGTGTGGTTAAAAATCTATTCAGACACCAATTCAGGTCCTTGAATGCTAACATTATAATAGAAAGAATGAAAATATTCGTGATAGAAATTGAGTATGAACAGCAAAGCAACTCTAAGGAAAATAAGAAAAAAATCATTTAAATGAAATTTGATGGTTAATGATTTAAAAAATACATCCATGTACTGGTCTTTAAAAATTTTAATGAAATAGAAAATCCTTAGGTGAGTCTGGAGAAAATGTAAGTATTCAAAATTAGGATTGAAAAATAGGATATAATCAGAGAGAAATTGCATACCCTTAAGCTACTTTATTTCTATGTCTTGATGAAATGCATGAATTTCTAGAAAAAATTAAATTAAAAAAATTGACTCTTTCCTCCAAACTGTTAAAAACCAAAATAAACCAAGAACCAAGAATTATTAAAGGTTCCAGATCTAATAGTTCATAAGAAAGTCTTTCAAGTTTTTAAGGGACAGATAGTTCATAAAGTAAGTGGGACATAAAACAAATGGAAAGCTTTAAAATCATTTTATGATTATTGCAATAACCATTACACAAAACACCGACATCTGGGTCCCCTCAAAGTCCCCTTAAAGTCAGTCTGTGTGCTTGCGTGTCTCATAACTTTTGCTGAAAACTGGACATTAAATAAGGTATTTTATTACCTCTGGATATTGTTCCCCTATCCACACCCAGATTTTGTAGTTTTTGTTGTTGTTTTCTTGTTTGCTAGTTTATTTGTTTAGTAACTGGGCTAGACTATCTCAGTGATGTCCATTTTTCCCAAAGTGTGCAGTCTCTGACGTTACACCTCAGAGACCATAGACTTGGGCATGTGAACTGGTCATCTGACTGCCCCCATGTCCTAAGCAATGACTTTAGTTTTAGTGGGCTCTCTTTATTTCGCTGAGGATACTGTTTTCTCCAGGGAGAGGGGAGAAAATTATCTGGGTCAAGCTGACAGGTATTGTTATCCTGTTATCTCTGTTAAGCTTCTAGCTGTTCTGCTTGTATTGGTGCCACACATGGCTCTTAGCCTCCACTAATTGCTAGCTG
The DNA here is from genome assembly GCA_026826555.1 of Tolypeutes matacus. Lineage (NCBI taxonomy): Eukaryota > Metazoa > Chordata > Mammalia > Cingulata > Chlamyphoridae > Tolypeutes > Tolypeutes matacus. The sequence goes on from JAKSZT010054400.1 coordinate 7,903,417, forward strand.
ATTGCACCATTGTTTTCAACAATACCCAGGGAAAAATTGCTCTACAGATTGGTCCAATCCGGGTCCTGTTGCAAGGCTAGTCTTTTTTTTTTTTTTTAATATAATAAACTATTTTTAAAGCGATTTTAGATTACAGAAAAGTCACATTGAAAGCATAAGGGATTCCCATTTACCCTAACCACTCCCACCTATACTCCCCTAGTAATAATATCTAACAATTGTGTAGTATATTTGTTACAATTGATGAATAAATTTTGACACATTGCTACTAACCAAGGTCCATAGTTTACACTGTGGTTTATAGTTGATTCCAATGCCCTAAAAATGGCCTATATTCCACTTATTATTCCCTCCTCCTCCACTCAGAACCTCTGGTAACCATTATCTTTATATCAATGTTATATGTTCTTCTATTACTACAATATTAAGTTTGCTTTGTCCATGGTTGCATTCCCCTCTTATGTTTGTTCATTCCTCAACCTTGAGGATTTTGAGAGGTGATACCTGCTCTGTCTCAGACTGAGAGGGGGCTTATATCTTATAGGGCAGTGGAAGGAACTGTTTTGCTTCCAGTTGCAGATACTCTCTGTTTTTTGGGATGGGGATTGTCTATCATCATCATATTGTTAGTTGTCCTTGGTGAGTCTGATGAACTGGAGAGGAGGTGTTGGCCACAACTCTTCTGAGATTCAGGGCTCAAGCAGCACATGAACAGACTGAAGATTTAAGTCTCTGAGATATATATTTAATGGGTATAACTCAAATAAATTATAAGTTCAAATAAAAGGGGTAAAAGAATCATGTCTAGGGAAATTATAAATGAGTCTAACTCTGTTACATTGGGGAAATAGGTTGTCATATATTCCAAGGTAAGGCCCACCAACAGGGTGCTGATTTCAAGGGGTTGTGTGCCTTGTCTATGGTGTCCAGGTAGCTCTAGTTGAGCCCTCAGGAACACCCCTAGTTGAGGCTTTGTTCACAGTGGTAGTTAGTGAGATGTTCCAGAGGCATGCATAAGTGTAAACTCTAGAATGACCTCCTGACTTATTTTGAAATCTCTTAGCCATAAAAACTATTTTGCATTTGATGTTTTCCCCCCTTTGGTCAATATCTTTTTCCAAATGCATCACTGGTTGTTACTTGATATTAATCCCTTGGTGCCAGGGAGGCTCATCCCTGGGAGTCATGTCCCATGCTGGTACTGCATTTATTTGCTGAGTGTGGCTTAGAGAGAGGTCACATTTAAGTAACAAGGTTTTCAGGAGGTAACTCTTAAGCAATAGTTATTATTAAGCTAAGTTTCATTTTTTATAATAAAGTTCATAGTTACATGCATTAATATTGAGGGCTTGACAGATTGGTTTCTGAGGCTAGTCCTTGAGGCTTGCTCTGACTCCAGGATTATTTGTCATTATCTGTTTCCCTCATTCTCTCTATTAAACTACTAGCTGCTCTACCATTTTGTTTGTTGCTATCTTGAAGCTACTGGCCTCCCCTCAGTTGCTTACCACCAAAAATCTCCATTGTTTCTGAATAGCACCATTAAGCTTGAACTTATTCATATCATGTCCAAATAAAGTGAGACCCTATAGGGAGAGCTATGGTGTTCTCTTTTATTTGGGCCCACCTTTCTCCTTGCACCACTCCAAACCTGTTTCTCTCAAGTGATACCTGCTGTATGAGTAAGGCACTGCCTGTGGGTGATCTTCTCAGCTTCTGGCATGGACTACACACCCTCTGGGTAGAATTGTTAGCTTGCTGCACATGGGGTAGAGTTTGGCATGCCACTGAAACCTATTTTGTCCAATGGAATTTAAGCATAAAGGCTATGAGACAGTTCTAGATTCTGCGTGTTCCCTATCCCCTGCATCTGGAGAATCTCGTAATACTACAGATAGTGACAGTCTCTCAGCCTGGGTCCTGGAGTGACGAGATCTGAATTGGATCTCACTGTCAATTCACAATGGGCATGTAGTTTGAGAAAGAAATAAACTTTTGTTGTTATGAGCTACTATGATTTTAGGCATGTCAGGTACCTCACCATTGCCTAGATATTGTGGCTAATAGAATTGGATTTCTCAGGTAAATGGATTTCAGCAGCATTATCTACATCTAGGTTGGCATCTGGATTACTCCTGAATGTGGTGGCCTGGGCCAGATTACATCCCTGTTATTTGTACTGTGGCAAAGACACATTAAAATCTACATGAAGACCTCAAATTTCACTCAGGGATGTCAAAAGCTGAAAAGAGAGCTGGCAGCTACTTTGTATAAACACTTGATAAAGGATTATAGGTTTCCTTATATGTAGGGTCCCTCAATCTGGCTATATTTTTATTTTCACAATTATTTATAAGTTTTTGCTCTTCTTCTTCTATTTAACAAATAATGCCCAACCCCTACTTTCATCCTGTGGAAAAAGCCTTTCCAGCTGCTTTGTGTTTGCTCTTATAAATTATATTCTTCCTCTGTATTATATTGCCATATTACTCCAAAAAGATTATGAGGAAGTATATCATTCAACCATTGAAATATTTAATAGAAGACATAGGTTTGTTTGCATGTGTGTATACACGCATATATCTATACATATGTCTGTGTATTCACCTATTGGCTTAATGTTTATTCTCAAAGAATTGCTGTGGAAAAATCCTGTAAATTTATGTTAGGCAAAGACCTCATATACCTTTAGTTTTATATATAGCTACTCTAATGTTTCTTTAAAACATATTTAAAGGAGATATTATTTAATACCATTTTACAATAATCACCAACAGCAGTGGCAAGAAGATGAAATGAAAAAATTACATGTTAAAAAGATAGAAGACCTAGCAGTTCTTGAAAGCAACAATCAAGGAGTTTGTGTACCCTTTTCAGAAAAGCCTATGACAATGAGGTCAAGAAACTTGAGGAGGCAGAAATTTGGACTTACAGGGCAGGTTAACAATGAATCCAATCCTCCCTCTCCTCTAGTGGTTAATTTTCGGGTGATCTTATCATAAGCCAGAGCAGGAAGAGATGCTGAGGGTGCCTTATAGGGAAGAAAAATCAGACTTGAGTTCTGGGCACCCGGATGTTTGAATCTTTTAGGTACTTTGCTCATTTGATGATGCCATTTCATGATGGATTTGTTTAGTTTTTCTATCAGTATTTCTCTTCACACTTCAGTAAAATGTAAAATAAACTCACTGGCTGCCAAAATCAAGCTTGTAAGTAAACAGTGCTGGAGAGAGCAAAGGCAGACTGCTGAACTAGAGGCCACAGAGAAAAATGAGGGTCTAGCTTTCCCTATGCCTTTATAGGATCCTCTTTGAAATGGCTAATAAAAACAGATTAAACATCCAGGAGGAAAAATAATTTTTAAAAGATTTTGAGGCAAAGAGGACAGCAGCAAATATGTGGTGCAAAATACTCTGAAGGTGCTTCATTCTTCTCACCCTTAAAGCTATTTTGGCTTGGGTATAGGTTCCAGGATATGGCCCAAATGGATTTGTGTCTTTTGGAAATCTATTCTCTACCTGGTCCAGAATGTCTTTGGGAGCCTGACTTGGTTCTAGGAACCTGGTGTAGGCTCTTGAGACTTCAGAGAGAAAATATTTTTCACTTTAAAGCCTTCTACCTCCCCCTCAATTAATTCTATCTCTTTCCATTATCTTTGATATTTCATATATCCTCAAGTAAATGGAAAGCATGCTAAGTGGAGAAGATATTTCCAAAATTCTGGGGCCAAAAATTATAGGGATGAACACAAGTTAACTTTGTTCAAATCTCCAATGATCCCTTCTAATCTCTGCTGCCATATAATCCCATCAATTATTACTACTGTCAACACTTAATTTTCTCTTTATCTGAATTCCTTTGGTTCTTATGGACTCCATTGTTTATGCTAAATTTTTAGATGTGTATTTTTTTATTCCAGGGTTATGTTTGGGATTTCTAATGTTCTCGGTCTCATCATGGCATTGTACTTGCTTCTTAAAGTTTACACTACATCTGTTAAAGGTCATCCTCCACTGGTGCTCTTTTTTTTTTTTTTTTTTTTTAAATAAAATTCCTGTATAAATATGGCTGAGCATAATTCCTCTATTCCTCCTGGAAATTATACAATAGGAATAGGAGAACAACAACAAAAATCTCTGAAAACCCTGTTTTCATGAAACCTGGAAGTCAGATATAATTTGCAACCCCCAAAGAGCAAACAAGGGATTCCAGAACTGTAAGAATTGTTATAAATTTCTTTAGGAGGCAGTGAATATAGGAAGATAGAGAAGAAGGCCTAGCAACAATACAGCTCAAAAAACAATGGCAAAAATATAGTTCCTGGAGGTGAGGGGCTCACTCTGAACTTAAAATTTATAATAATCTTATTTACAAAAAAAATTTCTGCTGGAACCACAGTCAACAAGCTATTGGTAGAACTTCGCTATGTTTGACCCCCCAAAATCAACTGCATTGCTACAAAAGATTTACAGAGATGAGCGATATTTGTCTAAAATCATCAGGTCCTGTGGCAGCAAAGAAAGATGCTTTTTATAGTGAAATCTCAAAGACTTCTATGCCTGAAGCTCCCACAGTCCACCAAATCTCTGTGATTACTTACCCAGGAAAAGCCAACTCTTTCGATGACAAGTAATACAAAAAGAACCAGCCTAGCAAACATAAAAAGCTCCTAAATGAATACAAATGTGAAAATACCATAAAACTCTCTGCAAAAGAAAAAACACTCAGAGAAAAAAAATAATGAGATAGAGACTAAAGATAAGATCTCAAAATTTATGAGGAATTTAAAAATATTATCAGTAACCTCTCTGAATTTGGACGACTAGTTAGTGATATTAGAACTCAGAGAAGAGTGGGCATCACAATAGAAGGAGTTGAAACATGAGTTGATAGAACTCAGGAAAAAGTAGAACAAAGCAAAATTAACATATAAATAAATATGATATTGCAAGGAACTCTATCCAGGATACACACTGTCAAAAATACAATAAAGGAGATAGGTGATAGAAATGAGAAGAGAAAAAAAAATGAATTAGAAATTAAAAAAATAAAACAATTTTGAAAAGAGATAAACTGAGGGATATAAAAGACAGGTAAAACACATCCAACATACATATAATTGGAGTCCCTGAAAATGCAAACAAAAGCAACAGAAAAATGGAAAATAACTTATCTTAGAAGAAATAATTCAATTAATTTTTTTTCAAAATTAAAATTTCCTCTGAATCTTTATATTGAGGGGACAGTGTGCTAGCGAACACTGAAACAGAATGATTAACCCCATATGTTGCTAATAACATAAATGGAATTTCAAGATTTAAACAAAAGGATCATTTGGGCAGTCAATCAACACTATTGAGCAACATATACAAACAACAACAAAAAAAAATCAGGCTGCCTGAATATTTATAGCAATATAAAAAGTCAGAAGTCAGTAAAACAACATATAAAAGAAACTCAATAAAAAAAGTAAGAAACCAGTATTTTATATACAAATAAACTCATCTTCAAGTATAAAGCTTTAAATATGCAAACTCTAAGGTCCTTTTGATGAAAATACAGGAGGAGAATCAACTAAGAGATGACTGGGAAATACATGAAAACAAAAATGGTGAATGACATTGAATTTATTTACCCATAGAACTGCAGATAAAATAAATGTGGGTAGCAAGTGGCATGTTCTTACAATGTAGATACTATATACTTAAAAAAAAAGAAAGATAGTTAAAAGAAGGTGGGTAAATTTGTAGGTTGCCTTGTCTGTGATAAATCAGGGACAAAGCTTATCCATAAATGTTAATAACACACATAATAGAAGTGTAACATTACTTAGCAGTACAAAATAAAACAACAATGAAGATAATATTGATAAAAGAGATTTTGTGTAAAGAAATATGCATTTTAAAATAAGGGGGAAAAGGTAAAGACAAATGAGTTCATGTGGCTAAGAGACTTCAAAGAGAGTCAGGAGGTCATCCCAGAGGTAACGCTTATGCACACCTCAGTAGGAGCTCATAGAACATCTAAGTGCCTATCACCCCACTCATTGGGGTTCCTGAGAGCTCCGGAGACACCCTGGTCCTATATAAGGGGGGATAGCCCCAGAGACTGATGCCTTATCAGTGGGTTCTACTTTGGAATCTGTGCTCCTGAGAGTGACAGAGTTAGACTCAAATAAGTCCTCCCTGCACATGGTCCATCAGTCCCTTCTATTCAAACTTATATGTGATGCTGGAGTTCATAGGTATTCTTCCAGAGACTGGAGCCTCTGGCCTGCCCATGTGCCAACTGTGCCTGGAATCTTGGTGGAGCTGCAACTCCTACTCTACAGCTCAATGGACTCACCCAAGTCACCTGGTGAGGAGACAATGGGACAACAGCCATCCCAGGGAATGGAGAGAGCCTGCAGCTGTAGGCAGGATAATCCCATCCACCGTATACATGGGATATAAGCCTACTCTCACTTGTAAGTGGAGTGGACATCACCATCCCAGACTCCTCAGGACTGGGGGAAGAGCTATGGACTAGAGTGGACTTAATGGTATTCTGTTGTAGACATATTGTGATTTAAGCAATGGAAGAAATTATAACAGTGAGTTGGAGCCAGTGGTCACTGGACGCTCTCAGGGCAGGGAGGGGAAGGGCAGTTGTAATACAGGGGCTTTTTCAGGACTTGGGAATTATCCTGAGTGACATTACAATGACAGATATAGGCAATTTTACATCAGCATATACCATGCAGAACTGTGTGGGAGAGAGTGTGGTCTACAATGTGAACTATGGTCCATGCTTAGTGGCAAAGCCCCAGGATGTGTATATCCATTGCAGGTGATGTGCCACGCTAATGAAAGATGTTTATGTGGGAGGTTGTGGGAGGTGTGGGAGGAGGGGAACATGGGAATCCCTGTAATTTTTGTGTAACATTTATGTAATCTAAGCATCTTTAAAAAAAAAAATATATATATATATATATATATAACACTTATGTAAGCAAATGCACATATATGCATATATATTTATATATCATTTTATAGATATTGGTTTGTATTGTGAAAAATTTGATTTTTACCCATAATAAAAAAAAATGTATAAAATAAAGTAGGGGTAAAAAATATATATATAGTATGAGCCAAAGCTGGTCTGACACCTGTTTTTGTATAGTTTATGAGATTAGAATATTTTTTATGTTTTTAAATGTTGAAAAAACCAGAAGAAGGATAATAGTTCATGACATGTGAAAATTACATAAAATCTAACTTTCAGTGTCCATGAATCTATAACGGCCATTAATATTGGATATTATAGCCACAATTATTGGAATACAGCCATCGCATTCATATACATACTGTCTGTGGCTCCTTTCATGTCACAATTGCAGTGTTGATTATTTGTCATAGAGATTGTAGGGCTTCCAAAGTCTAAACTATTTATAATTTGATCCTACAGAAATGTTTGCTGACCTCTAATATATAGGCATAATTGTAAGAATAACAACTAAAAAATATAAACCTTCCTAAATATTATCATAAGCATACACAATAAGCAAAGTAAATAAAATAGCTCACATTGCAAAACTTTAAATGTAGAAATCAATAAAAACAGAAAATATAACAAAATAATATGGCCCTGAGGATAAGCACACATGACACATCAACATATTTAAGTGTTAAACTCATCTAATGAAAGAAAGCATTTTCTGATTGATAAAACAAAACCCAACTCTATTTCATGTGTAGCAAATATACCTAAAATAAAAATTATTTAGAAATTTAAAATGAAAGGAAGGGTATTGCCCTTTTGCTAAGTGGAATTTCACCAATAGAAATAAAGGAGACCAAAAGTATACTTTCATGATAAAGAGGACACTGCTTGATAGCAATGATGATATAATAGGTTTAAATATTTGTTTGCCAAATAGCATAGCATCTGATTTTATGAATCAGAAGTTGCAAAAGATATAATGAGAAATGAATAGAAACACTCTATAGTAAGAAAGCATAGAAGATGAGATATACCCTGGAAATAGAGAATCCATTCTGTTTTCAAGTGCTCATTGAATATTCACAAAAATATACAGTATATTGGAACACCAAGTATTCTGTAGAAGAAATAGATAAAAATATCCAAACGGTTATTCTCAGCAAAGCAGCAGGTTTAGGTACTTTCTTAAGAGAATTCTAGCAAACGTTTTAAAAGCAAATAATGCCAAGGGTATTTAAACTGTTCTAGGCATAATAGACAAAAGAAAACTCAAAATTCCTTTTGGATCTTAATAGGGTATAAAATCGATAATGAAACTTGATGAAGATGTTGCATATAGCAACAAAATTATAGACTAATCTGTCACAAATACTGATGAAAACATCCTAAAGAAAATGTTAGCAAATGCAATCCAAAAACACATTAAAAAGATAATCATTTTATGACAAAGGATTTATTCTACAAGTGCAAGGATAGTTCAATATTAGGAAATCTATTAATATGTAGCTTAACATGTTGGAGAAAAAGTTGTGATCATTTTCATATGTGCTGAAAAGTCATTGGACAAGACACAACAGCCATTTTTCAAAAACACATTCAGCTAAATAAGAATGAATGAACACTTTTAAAACATGGTAGGTATCCATCTCAATCCACAAGTCTACCTCATGCTTAATGGGAGACACTAGACAGATCCCTGCTGAATTCAGGATTAAGACAAGATTGCTGTCACCTCTATTATCCCACAGGGTACTTGCATTAACATTTGAAAACTCAAAATATTAAAAAACTACAAAGAGAGATTTTAGGGTGGCCATAGGATCCAAATATAAATAAATAGAAAGTAATACATTTATTATGTACAAACAAAAACCAGTTAAAACACATAATAATAAAAAGCACTTAAAACAGCAAAACAAATAAAACCTCTTGAAACAAACTTAATACAAATGTGCAAACCCATATGTAGAAAAACTAAGATTCTTGTCAAATGTGAGGGCAAAGATGGACTTTTCAATAAATAGTATTTGTACAACTCATTTGGAAAAAAAAAGCAACTGAATTTATACACCACAACAAACATCAGGGATAATTCTCAGTCGAAGAGAATTTTTTAACATTAAAAAAATACAGTCCTAAAAATAGTAGGAAAAGATATGGGAAAATTCATTTGCAAACCTGAAGCAGGGAAATTCTTTTTAATTATAACTCATAATACAAAACTGTAGAAGACAACATAAAAAAAACAAACAAAAAAAAGAAAACAGAAAAGAAACTTCTGTACAAGCAAAAATAAATAAATAGATAAATAAATAACTCAGTAAGCAAAATCAGGACAAACATAAATTGGGGGAAAAGAATTGCAATTCATATCATGGATACAAGGATATTTTTCTTAATATATAAAGAGCTTTTATAAATAAATACTAATAAACTAACAAGGGAATAATAAAAATAAGAAATGGATATGAGTAGATAGTTCACAGATTAAAAGCTTATAAAAACTCATAAATATGAAAAAATGATCAACCTTACTTAAATTAAAACTATAGAGATATCCCATTTTTTATCTATCAATGCAAAAAAATTCCAAAGCTTATAACACTCCATTGATGATGGTGAGGGGCATTAGTTATCCTCATCTATTTCTGATGGAAACATGTATTGCCATAGAGTTTCTCAACCAGAGTGCTTGGTGATATTGATCTCCTCAGGCCTTAGGCAGCTGCGTGGATCTTGGTCCTTTGGAACCTCTAGATTTTTCCCTTTGGCTAATAAGTAATATTTTATGGGGCTCCAAATCCTCTCCAGTTTATTCCAAGTGCTATATAACTGATTTTATTTACTATGTTATGAACTGAAAAGCTGGGAAGCCCTGAAGTAGAACAACTGCTACAGAGGATGATATGACAATATATAGCAAAATTACAAATTTATGTAATTTTTGACCCATTTCAACTTTGGAAATTATTCTGCAGATATACATTCATATAAGTTAAATGAAATACATTCAAAGTTATCCAGTTATCAATATTTGTAATAGTAAAGCAGTTCAAATATCCATGAAGTATTTAAAAGGGATTGAATAAGTTATGGCTATGCAAAAATTGGGATACTACATAGCCATAAAAAAGAATGAGAAATCATGTGCTGATACAGAAAGGTTTCCAAGTAAATTTAAATTAAAAAAAAACAAACAGAAAACCAGGATGCAGGATAATATATACAGTATACCTTTGTATATATTATCAAAGTATATATACCTTTGTCTAAAAGAGGAGAGAAATGAGAAAATATAAATTCATTAAGAAACTCTGGAAGAATATGCAGTAGATAGTGCTTTCCTGGGGTCAGGTGATGCTGGTTGAGAACTGGGTAAATGGGGATAAGAGAGTACAAGGAGATATTTCCCTGTACTGAAGGAAACCCCACAGGGGTCTCTCTGGGTTCTTACCTGGAGCAGATGAATTGGAGACCACATTGGTCTCCCAAAAAAGAAAAGTCTGGACCAAATGACTTCAGAGGTGAATTTTACCAAGCATCTTGAGAAGAATTAACACTTATCCTGTTTAAACTCTTCCGAAAAATTTAAGAGGGAAAATTACCCAACACATTTTGTGAAGCCAACATCACCCTAATACCAAAGCCAGATAATGATACTACAATAAAAGAAAATTACAGACTAATCTCTCTAATGAACATAGATGAAAAAATTCCCAACAAAATATTTGCAAATAGAATCCAACAGCATATCAAAAGACTTATACATCAAAACCAAGTGGGTTTTATTCCTGGTATGCAAGGGTGGTTAAACATAAGGAAATCAATTAATGTAATATACCACATTAATAAATTGAAGGAAAAAAAACCCACATGATCTTCTCAATCAATGCAGAAAAGGCATTCAACAAAATCCAGCATCCTTTCTTGTTAAAAACACTTAGAAAGATAGGGATAGAAGGAAAATTCCTCAATATGATAAAAAGACATATATGGAAAAACCCACAGCCAACATCACACTCAATGGGGAAAGGCTGAAAGCTTCCCCCCTAAGATCAGAAACAAGACAAGGATGCCCACCATCACCATTGTTATTCAATATTTTTCTAGAAGTTCTAGTTAAGGTAATTAGATAAGGGAAAAAAAAAGGCATCCAAAGAGGAAGTAAAACTTCTACTATTTGTGGATGACATGATCCAATATTTAGAAAATTCTGAAATATCTATGACAAAGCTACTTGAGCTAATAAACAAGTTCAGCAAAGTGGCAGGATACAAGATCAATACACAAAAATCAGCAATGTTTCTCTACACTAGTTTTGAACAATCTGAAGAGGAAATGGGGGGAAAATTTCATTTACAATAGCAACACAAAGACTCAAATACCTAGGAATCAATTTAATCAAAGAAGTACAGGGCCTATATGCAGAAAACTACAAAAATTGCTAAAAGAAATCAATGAAGATCTAAACAAATGGAAAGACATTCCATGTTCATGGATTGGAAGACTAAATATTATAAAGATTTCAATCCTACCCAAACTGATTGATAGATTCAATGCAATACCAATCAAAATTCCAACAGTCTACTTTACAGAAATAGGAAAGGCAATTACCTAATTCATCTGGAAGGGAAAGTGCACCCAAAGCATTCTGAAAAGGAAGAGTGATGTGGAAGGACTCTCACTGCCTCAACTTGAAACATATTACAAGCTACAGTGGTCAAAACAGTATGGTATTGGCATAAGGATAAACACATCAATCAGTGGAATAGAATTGAGAGTCCAGAAATAAATGCTCACCTCTACGGCCAACTGGTTTCTAATAAACCTACCAAAGCCATGTTAAGGGGACAAAACAGCTTCAACAAATGGTGCTGGGAGAACTGAATATACATAACCAGGAGAATGAAAGAGGACCCCTATCTCACTACCTATAAAAGAATCAACTCAAAATGGTTCAAAGACCTATATATAAAAGCCAGGACCATAAAACTACTAGAAGAAAATATAGGGAAACATCTTAAAGACCTTGTGGTAGGTGGTAGTTTCTTGGACCTTATATCCAAAGCACAAGCAGCAAAAGAAAAAATAGATAAATGGGACCACCTCAAAATTAAACTCTTTTGCACCTCACAGGACTTTGTCAAAAGGGTAAAAAGGCAGCTTACTCAATGGGAGAAAATATTTGGAAATCACATATCCAATAATGGTTTAATATCCATGATATATAAAGAGATCACCTACAACTCAACAATAAAAAGACAAATGACCCGATTAAAAAAAGGGCAAAAAACTTCAATAGACCTTTGTCCAAAGAAGAAATACAAATAGCAAAGAAACACATGAAAAAATCTTCAACATCACTAGCAACTAGGGAAATGCAAATCAAAGCTAAAATGAGATATCATTTCATACCTATTAGAATGGCCACTATTAAAAAGACAGAGAACTACAAGTGTTAGAGAGGATGTGGAGAAATAGGAACACTTATTCATTCTTGGTGGGAATACAGAATGGTGCAGCCACTATGGAGGACTGTTTGGCAGTTCCTAAAGAAGTTAAATATAGACTTGCACGTGACCTGGCAATACCACTACTGGGTATATACCCAGCAGAACTGAGAGCAGTGATACGAACAGACATCTGCACGCTGATGTTCATAGCAACATTATTCATGAGCCAAAAGTTGGAAACAACTCATGTTTCCATCAGCCAATGAATGGATAGACAAACTGTGGTGTATTCACATGATGGAATATTATGCAGCTGTAAGAAGAAATGAAGTCATAAAGCATATGATAACATGGATGAACCTGGAGGACATTATGTTGAATGAAGCGAGCCAGACACAAAAGGACAAATATCGTATGATTGTGCTACTATGATCTAGATATATTGTGTAATCTCATGGAGTTCATAACTTGAATATGGGTCACCAGAAAATAGAATGAGGTTACAGAATAGAAATCTGAGGTTAACTTGTGCAGAATTGGTAAAAAGGATGTGTGTTAATCTTTGGAAATGAATAGAAAAGGTGAAAGCCCAACAAAATATTTATAACTAGCAGTACTATTATGTGGATAAGAAAGCGGTTTAAAGGGAAAGTCTAAGGTTATGTTTGTTACTAAAAGGAAAGCTTAAAAAAAATGTAGCGTGGGACTGCATAGCATAGTAAAACCGCATGTGAAATATGAATATGGGTAAAATTGCATATATAATATTCTTTCTTTGAAACTGAACAAATGTATGGTACTACTACAAGATGTTAATATCAGACAAAAAGAAAAAAACAACAACTCACATTATGCTATGTGAAAGAAACCAGACACAAAGTACTACATATTGTATGATTCCATTTATATAAAATGTATAAATATAAATCAATTTATAAAGATGAAATTAGATTAGTGGTTATGTAGGGCTAGGGAAAGAAGGGGGGATTGCGAGGTGACTGCTAAGGGGTGTGGAGTTTTACTATTTGGAGTAATGAGATTGTTCTAAAATTTTTTGTGTGGTGATGAAAGCACAACACTGTGATTATACTAAAAGCCATTGATTATACACTTTGGATAGATTGTATGGTACGTGAATATATCTCAGTACAACTGCTTAATAAATAAATAAATAATTGTGCAAGAATAGCCAGAAATAGAAGTTATGTATAGCAGGGAAAGCGTAGAGAGATTGAAAGGTGAAGAATTTTCTTGTTTGTTTTTTGTTTATTATTATTATTACTATTGAATCAATGAAAATGCTCTAATAATGATGAAGTGATGAATACACAATTACATGACTATACCTGTGGGGGTTCAGTAGGTCTCCGGCCCTGGCTTCCCCTCCCCAAGGGAAACGCAGCCCTCAGTCACAGCCCCCCTTCACGCCCCCAAACACAAGTTACAATGCAACAAACCTCCTCACAGGGAAACAATGTACAGATGGTACTACAGGCTGCAACTTTCTCCAGGCTGTACAGTTTCTTCCTACAGTAACATCACCAGACCCCATTTATGTAACTCTGTGATAAAATGTCTTTGTTCTGAGGCAAATATATATTGCCCCTCATTTTCCCACCTCTTTGCACAATGCTATCTTCATTCTCTGGGCCGCCACCAGAGAGATTCTCTCCTGTCCGCAAGTCCCAATAAAGTTCACGCCTGACACTATACCAGGTGTGTTCTTTGGTCTTGCAGCTGCCCTGACCCAATCCCTTCAGGAATTGGGTTGGAATACCAAATGCCATCGACTGTACTCTTTAGATGAATTATATGCTTATTAATATGTATCAATAAAATTGATTTGTTTAAAAAAATAAAAAACAAAAAAACAAGCCAGGCACTTTTGTTTATCAACTAAGGAACTGAAACTGTTTTAATGTTAGGTTATGGAGGACAGGACTGCCTCAATCAAGACCCTGGTGTTCTCAGAAACTAAGGTGGGGCTGGATTTAAATTGCTGTGGGTCAGTATGTTTGTACATTTTAAAAATTGGTTTTGATTTTTGGACTATATGACCATATTATCGTATCAGAACCCTTAAAACAAAAGCAATGCAGCAGCATCTATTTCCAAAACAAGGAATTAGGATAAGGGGTAGAATTGGTCAGAAATTCTATGCCAAATTTCAGCACACAGAAAAATATATATTGAATCCGTCAGGGCTTTCCTGGACAGGGGATAAATGGGTTAAGGGTTTTCCTAAACAATATATTTTTTCCTACCATTGGTGATACCACACCTTAATCTGATTTTTTTTTTTTTGGCACACCAGCTCTGATGTTTTAAGGAGATGAGACAGCAGACTCCTATTTGAACTGTTTCCTTTCCTCCCTAGCAGGTACAAAGCAGCCTCATCTTGGTAGCATTCTTTACTTTCAAGGGAGGCTGGCACTAATCCTTTTGGAATGGAAAGCTGAGCCAAATCATTATTTTGAGGCAACAGGGTGTGGAGAACTCAGACTCTGGGGGAGTCTGCTGGGCATGAGTCTAGAGTTTACCTTTAGAAACTTTCTTACATTGCTACTTAATCCCCTTCTCAGGAAAACAGGTTTTAACATTACCTACCTCAAGGTGTGCATAAGAGAGCATGTGCCACTTAGAAAGTCCTCCGTGGACGTCAGTCATTACTCTTTTTGTTATGCAACTCTTTTGTGATCATCAGTCACATCTTACCCTATCAGAGTATAAATACCCTGAAGATGACTCCATGTTTCCTACTTATTCTCCACTGTCTCCAGAGAAGTGCCAAAGACAACCTATTTTTAAGTTCCCTTGAATAGCAGTCATCAAACTAAAGTTGTCTGAAATTTATTTAGTTCTCATTCAAAGGATCACTAAAAGGAAGTCAAAGAAGTCGTAAGGTAACAGATTGTCTCCTACTTTTGAATTAATATAGCACAATGACTAGAAACATGGGCCCTGGAATCAGACAAGCTGGAGGTCATGTCCCAACTCCACAAATTAATCAGATCTTGATGTCTCAATTTCCTCAGCAGGAAAGAGCTCCTAATGCCAGGTTTATACAGGTGATATAAGAATAATGGGATGCCTGGAAAATGGTAGGTGCAAATTAAATAGGTACTATTGTTACTTTATCTTTTAATATGTCATTATGACCCACCTCAGAGATATCTAAAGCATAGTAAATCAGAGGAGAAAAATATTGCAATCCAAAGACAAATTCCCAAATTTAATGAATAATAGTTACATCTAAGGTGAGGCTGAGGTTAATTTTTTGGAATACTTCTATCTGTATTCCAATCCAAAGCTAAAAAAATAAATAAGTCAGAATTGGTTTCTGACTTCAGAGGTTCATTATCCTCTCTCCAAACTCTATGAAACATCAATTGTATTTTATGCCTTAGATCTTGGTCCTTAGAGGAATACTCTCTTTTTTATAAATAGTGCAAGGTCATATGTTATAAAAACCTTACAATTCACAGGGGATGTGCTAGTGAGGGGCTGCAGCTGTCCCAGATTTAGAGTAATTTTACTGATGAAAGCTTTGCTTCTCTCCCTTCCCCCAGTACCACTAAATGTTAATTTGAGAAATTTTATTTTATCATAATAATAATAATTCCAATTAGGTTCAGAAATGTAACCATTTTGCCTGCTGCTCCCTTTGCTGTCTCCAAAACTCCTGCTAAGAAGCCTTTACACAATTCATCAAAGGACAGATATTCTTAAACTGCCTCCCTGCTGTTTGAGGTCACTACCTGGGGATAAGTGTTGAGTCCAATGTGATGACTTCTTTGAGTGGTCCATTAAGTGTTGTCCCAGCCTCATCCCTGGAATCCTGGCTACCTGGTTATGGACTTATGGAGTGTAAGGTGCACATTGCTTTAGTCTCAAGATGTTCCTAAAATTGAGGAGACCACAGTGATGAAATGTTATCGCTAATGAACATAATATTAAATGATCTACGAAACCAATTCATTCCTCAGGTTATTGAATGTATTACAGTGGGTCCACTGTCATGTTGTCAACTGTTTTGATGAAAATATATGTTTCTGGGCATTTACAACACATTTCATGGCATGATAAAAATATTTCTTTCCTAATGAGAGCAATATAGAGATACCAGGATAAGTATCATTAGCGATACACATATACATCATTAGAGATATGTGCAGGGGTATAATTAACTGGGTCTCGATTTCACCAGTTATATCATATGGACAATGACATCTCAGTGTGTAGGTATTACACACTGGTAGAAAGATTGAGTGAGATTGTCAATTAAAAGCTTTATTCCACCTGTCCTAGTTGGAACATAAACACATGCTCGTTTAAAAAAGTGTTTTCGGCCGAGGGATCATTACCAAGCACCAACTAGCAATGCATCTGGAAAAAGACCTTGACCAAAAGGGGGAAATATTAGATACAAATGAATTTTTATGGCTAAGAGATTTCAAAGTGAGTTGGGAGGTCATCCCAAAGGTTATACATATGCACATCTCAGTAGGATCTCATTGATTGCCACAGTAAACCATGCCTCACACAGCAGGGCTCCTGAGGGCTCTAGGGACATCTAGACACTATAAGCAGGGCAGACAAGCTTAGGAATTCAGCACCCTGTCAATGGGCCTTACTTTGGAATTTATGCTCCCCAGTGTAACAGAGTTAGACTCATTTATATTTTCTCTACACAACGTTCTTCTGCCCCTTTTATTTGAACCTATAATCAGCACTATACTTGTTAAATATATGTCCCAGAGAGTTAAATCTTTGGTTTGTCCATGTACCAGTTGAGCCCTGAATCTCAGCAAGGTTGCAACACCTACTCTCCAGTTCATTGAACTCACCCAGGACAACTAACAAGCAGGTGGTGATGGACAACACCTATCCCAAGGAACAGAGAGTGTCTGCAGCTGCAAGCAAGATAGTTCCATCCATCTGCCCCATGGGATCTAAGCCCCCTTTCAATTAGAAACAGACCGGGCATCACCATCCAGAATCCTCAAGATTGGGGAGAGAACAATGGACTAAAGTAGTTTTATTATTATTCTACTATAGACTTATTATTCTAGTAATGGAAAAACCTTTATCATTGATATAAAGGCAGTGGCCATGAGAGGTTCTGAGGGAAGGGAGAGGGAAGAATGGGTGTGATATGGGGACATTTTCAGGACATTGGGGTTGTCCCACATGGCATTGCAATGATGGATATAGGCCAGTGTGCATTTTGTCATAGCCTATGGAATTGTGTGGGAGAGTGTGATCTATAAAGTAAACTATGGCACACAGTTGGTGGCGATGCTTCCAATGTACCACACTAGTGAAAGATGTTGTATATGCGGGAAAGTGTGTGTGGGGTGGGTGGGGGAGGGTGAGGCATATGGGAATCACCTATGTTTTTTATGTAACATTTATGTAATCTAAAGCTTCTTTAAAAATAAAAAAAAAATTTTTTTAATTTAAAAAAGTGTTTTCAGGAACTTTGGAGTGAAAGGCAGCAAGAAAGTCTTCTTTTCAACCAATTGCACACTATATAAATAAATTCTAACCTGAGTCTCTTGACTCAATCCCCTATCTTCATTCTTTCACCTATCAAGGAATCTGTTGGAGGCATTTCTTGTTAAGTAGAAAGAGTCATCATGGCAACATGATAAGCTATGTATTCTGGGGTATAGAGGTTTGCCTCTTATTAAAATAATATGATAACATTGAGTAGAACTAGTTCTAGGACCACAATCCTAAACATTCATAGTGGATTATTTTTATCTGGCTTTATGTTCAACAAGATAGCATTTAAGAAATATATAAAGAAAAACTATAAAATTCTGTGACAGATATTAATGAAGGGTTAATGAACTGAGCCATGTGCTCCTGTAAGAGAAGAATGAATACTATAAGGATATTAACTCTTTCATATTAAGTTTTCAGATTTATTAGTTCTAAACAAAACTTAAACTATATTTAATTTTTGGTGTTTGACAAAATGATGTAAAGTCTTCCTGAAAACAAATAAACAAAAATCATACCAAAATCCCCCACCAGGTTTGACTAGGTTAGAAACAGCGTGACTAGAGAAGACATATAAGGGATTAATCCTTTTAGGTATTAGTATATGTTTTAAAGATATAACAATTTAATCAATACAGTGGACAGACCAATGGAAGAAATAGAAAGTAGTATGCCAGAGTAATAGCATGGATGTTAGTTTCTAAAGAAAATCTAGTTATGGAGATTTCTGGTTTCAGCTCTGGCATGTAAAGAGCTTAGAATTCATCACTCCCATCCTTACAAAAAGAAAAGAGCTGAACAAACTGAAAATCATGGGTTTTTCTTAAACCCCTCGGAGAATTGAATTTCAGTGTAAATCGCCATTCTGAAATCTACAGAGACAGGCAAATACAGAGAATCACAGTCAAGGTCACCTTGATCGGAGCAGAAGCCATTGGAGTCATAAACTGGTAGGAACACTTATATGGCAATTTTGACAAACTGCTAGAGGTTGAGCGTGGATTAGGTGAAGAGTGTGAAAATCCTAGGGGCTAAGTCTTAGGGAAGCCGCCACACTTTTACCTCCAGGAATCTCTGCAGATTCTCAAGAGAAGTGAAAACAAAGCAATGTATTATTCTTGGAATGCAAATTAAGAGGGCACTTAGAATCAGTATTTGAAACTCAAAATGGATTTAGAGAGTTAGTTTGCCCACACCATCACCCCTCTCCCCCCAAACAGACGCACAGAATCAAAAATACAAATAATTTGTTGAAGTTCTTTCTAGTTTTCAAAGATGGAAGCAGAGTTTACTGTTATCTGTAGGAAGAGCTCTTCAAAATTAAATCTCACTTTGTCCAACTTTCTTCTTAGGTAATGGATTTCCTGGAGCTGTGTAAAAGACGGATTTGCACATTGTAAACAGCAGGCTTCTGTGGTGCTGGTCTTAAGGAACGGGGTTTGAAGCCATACTCTCCTGCCCTTCAGCCTTCTAGAACCTTCAAAACCACCTGGCACTCTTCTACAGGGATTACAAAGAGTGATTGCTGTGGCCAGCAAGATAAGTGAATGTGAGTCTTTTGGGCAGCTTCATATTGTTAACCAAGCTGAAGGTGTTTGGAAATGAGAGGAGAGAAGAGTTGCCATGCTATCTAGTCCTTCATCGAAGCTATAGGATGTATCCACCTGCCTCTTTGGGAAAATAAAACCTCATTGCTTTGCATTAGGCTTAGTTCTGCAAAGTTTAGGAGAGTGGGGGATGCATCTTCCAACCAGGAAAGAACATAGAGGAAGGCTCTTCTCCCCTCCAAACAGGAAAGGTCCCTGTAAGCCCCAGTCTAGGCTGGGCTATGCTTTCTGACATGGTGAGTCATTTATACCGGAGCAAAGCTGCAGCCTGGTTGAAGAAACACAGTAGCAGGGCTCTGGGCGGGTCTGCACAGGGCCTTTGTTGAGGAAGAGCAGGGTGAGCTATTGCTGTAAAAAGAAAAGGATGCTTTCTCATTCACCTCTGAGCTGTAGGAAATGGAAAAAAAAAACTGCCAAGACAAGAGACTGAATACAAAAAATGTAATTATCTTTTATTCATTCATATTCCACTTGGTAAAAGAAAAATTATATGCTGTTAGGCTTGGTACCCTTTAAAACATTGAAAAATCAATCAATCAACTAAATTAGGTACTTTGGAATTTTACAGCTGATGCCAAGGACATGCCATAGGGATTGCTTACGAATTCAAAACTATTTTTTCTAAAGTACATTGCATTAAAAACATTTTGAAACAATCTGTGGCAAATCAATATAATAAAAATAAATGTAGAGGAGAAATAATAACAGCCAGGCAGGGGGTTCATTTGGAAGGAAAAGAAAAATCCATGCAAAACTTAGCTCTGTTAAATTTCAAATGCGATACCGGTGATTTATTTTTTCAAATGAAACTTTACGTAGAGCAAAGCTTGCTAAAGCTGGTGATGGTCTTGTTGAGCGGTGGAAAGTCTCTGCCAGGTACTGGTTGGGATGAGAGCTGTTTTGTTTAGAAGGGAAGGCAGAGGAATTCATTATGCAGAGTTGATCATTGTTCCCCAGGCAGCGGCCACGTGCCCAGTGGGTCTAAAGCTGGTCCCTGTACCAAAGCCCAGGGCACGTGTACTATGGACTTAGCTACCTATCAGAAGGTAATGCTTTGTGCCACCATGTATTTCTGTCTATCGATCCAGCTATCTTGAGATGCAACTATTCATTTGTATGCTGATGTCATCAGTGGGCATTTGCATACACATTTTAATTCACACATTTGTCAGTTGCTTTCTACTGTCTGTTATCAGAGCTTTAGCATCTAAAGATATTTGTTAACACTTTTTGTGTGTGTGCTCTTCTAATGCAAAGCCTCACAGATATAAAGACCAGTGATACTGAGATACCTCCCAGCTTTTCAAGAATAAACAGATTATTAAAATCAGTGCTGATTTCAGTGGAAATAGTATTTTAGTCATCCTCTCATATTTTTAAAAGAGGTTAATTCATGAATGTTACACCTAAGAATTCTCTTTGATTATCCATAATGTGCAATTTCTTAATTATTTCTGTAACGGAGTTTATTTTATACTTATGTGATATCTATTTACTACAGTTCCGTCTGATTTATGCCATCTGACAAACAATATTGTGATACTTGAAAAGTGTCCCTGGGTTCTGTAAGGACAGCACACAACAGCTTATTAAATAAGTGGAGCCATTTTGGTTGTGGGAAAATAAGCATCACAAAAATAGAAAGGAGAAAGCAGGAATCATAGGAGGGGAAGGGGAACCCCACATCGTCACAGGACACTGAACCCAAGAAGTTGAGAGCAGAGTGACCATTTCCTAGAGGCAAGAATGCAGGCTCAGCCAAGTAGTTTTCTTTATGGTTCTGCAGTGTAACAAAATTACACAGCCCCAGGCTTTCAATAATATCTTCCATACACAGATCTTTAAGTCAGTGGGACTCTGGCAATTGAAGTCATCATGGCCTTTTTTTTTTTTTTTATTGTGGGTAAAAATCAAAATTTTCACAATACATACCAACATTTGCAAAATGATATATAAATGTATATGCATATATGTGCATTTGCTTACAAAAATGTTATTTATGTATATATATAAATATATTTTAAGAGGTGCTTAGATACCCAAAATATTACACGGAACCCACTGGGATTCCCATGTTGCCCACCTCCCACACCTCCCACCACATCCCACACAAACATCTCCCACAAGCCTTTTTCATTGATAAGAGAGAGTTGAAAAGGAAAGGCGTGTTCAAGAAGTCAAGCTTGGAGCAGCGGCAGGATGTAAAGCCAGGT
This sequence comes from Tolypeutes matacus, assembly GCA_026826555.1. Taxonomy (NCBI): domain Eukaryota; kingdom Metazoa; phylum Chordata; class Mammalia; order Cingulata; family Chlamyphoridae; genus Tolypeutes; species Tolypeutes matacus. The sequence goes on from JAKSZT010054400.1 coordinate 7,925,179, forward strand.
GATTAGGAGCAAGGTAAGCTGCTTCCCCAAAGAATCAGCAACAGTGGGTGGGATGCTGGGTTTACCCTTATACACAGGACAGATAGGGGTATAAACCGATTTTCCTTAATTTTAAATGATCTACAAGCCTTGAGATATGTGGGTTAGATTGTTATCTCAAAATTCTGAATAAAATTCCATTCAGAGGAAACACTACAAATTTATCAATGCAGGGACAAATTTATTGTCACTAAAGTAGAGCTTCAATATCCCATCATACTAATCTGAACAAAAGACAAAGAGGGTCAGAGGGCACCCGGGAGTGCAGGAACTCAATGGAAGAAGATTGTAGTGGGGGGTGAAATTAAAGGGATTGGTTGTGAGTGAGGCATCTGGGCCAAATTGGTTCCCATAAATGTCATTATTTATTCATTATGCTTGAAGATGTGCATTATACTCGTGTCATTATACTTCTGCCCAAACTTAAAGCAGTAGTTACTTGGGGGCATGAAGTTGTTTTATGATTGAATTATGGTCATATTAGTCAACTGCTATGGTTTGATTTTCATGAGTCCAGCTCACTGAGCAGGGAGAAGATTCACTTGGGACTATCAGCTGTGAAAGAGAGCAAGTTACTAATCAATCTGAGCATTAGATTCCTCATATGCAAAATAGTGTACTAATACGTAACTCAAATAGCTGTTGATAGGGTTAAATGTGAAAAGTACCTAATCCAGAGCCTGATTTACCAGTGATGTGTGATATATTTTTTCCCTTCGCCTTTTCTCAAGAAGTCATCACTGAATGTTCCCACGGAGGAGGGGTAGTTTAGTCCATGATCTAGGAGGAAATGGCTGGCTATGCCACTTGCCATGAGTCAGAGTGAGTCAGTCAGGCTAGGATCTGGACGTGAGGGCCAGTGGGGAGATGGGAGGTGTGAACAGAGTAATAGAGAATAGTTGGGATATCGTAGACTATGGCTTGGCTTTGCGGGGTAGAAGGCAAGAAAAATCCCAGAGACTTTCAGGCCAAATAATTCAAGTATGTGGATCTAATGGTCAGATATCCTGGCCAGGCAGGGTCTTTACTTAGGATATGGAGATTCAGTGTTTGGTGAAGCTCTTCTTACCTTATTTAATTTCTTGGAATCACAAACCTGTTTAGTATAATTAGATTATTTGTATGGATTTTAATATTTTCCTCCATCTACCAATGGGCACATAACACGAAAACCTTTGTTGGGGGTGGAGGAGATGACCATATGCTTTTTTTTTTTCTTTTAAATAACTTGGAAAAATGTACGTGTTTTAAAAAATAATCCCATTTAGACAATCTTATTTGCCAACCATATATAATCAGTTGTGTCTGCAGAGTGATGTGATGGAAAAGATGCTGAGAATTGTGTGGACCCAAACATAGTTTCATTATCACTTACCAATGTCCTTTTATACATTTAAAATAAATGTATAAATTTATACATTATAAAAATACATTTTACATGTTTACATTATACCAATGTATATATGTAAAACACATTTTTATTCATTTTAAAAACAATTTATTGAAGCATATCATTCATACATGAACATACATAAACAGTAAGTGTATAGTGAAAGTTGTGAACTTACAAAACAAACATGCATAACATCATACAGGGCTCCCATACATCACCCCACCACAATTACCTTGCATTTTTGTGAAACATTTGTAACAAATTATGAAAGAGCATCATCCAAATATTTTACTAACTATAACTTGTATCTAACATTTGGTGAATTTTTCCCCCAACCCACCTTATTGTTTTTTTTTTTTTGTTCATAAACCATACAATATTTCTAAAGTGTATAATCAATGGCATTTGGTATAATCACCAAATTGTGCATTCATCAATCAATATTAGAGTATTTTCATTACTCCAAAAAAAAAAAAAAAAACAAACAAAAAAACCACTATCATACCCATATGTTATCTCTACTAATTACAAATCCTATGATGTGCTTTCACCATTTCTATTCATTTCCAAACATTTACAACTAACTTATTACCAATTCTGCACAGATTAAACCTCAGCTTTCCATTCTTTTTTCTGGTGACTTATATTCTAGGTATTAACCTCATGAGTTTGTTCATTATATTTAGTTCATAATAGCAAAATCATACAATTTTTGTCCTTTTGTGTCTGGCTTACTTCATGCAACACAATATCCTCCAGGTTCATCCACGTTGTCATATGCTTCATAACTTCATTTCTTCTTACAGCTGCATAATATTCCATCTTGTGCATTTACCACAGTTTGTTTATCCATTCATCAGTTGATGGTTACCTGGGTTGTTTCCATCTTTTGGCAATTGTGAATGATGTCATTATGAACATCAGTGTACAGATGTCCGTTCGTGTCACTGCTCTCAGTTCTTCTGGGTATATATCTAGTAGCGGTATTGCTGGGTCACATAGTAGATCTATATCTAACTGCGTTGGGAATTGCCAAGCAGACTTCCACAGTAGCTGTACCATTCTAAATTCCCACCAGCAGTGAATAAGTGTTCCTATCTCTCCACATCCTCGCCAACACTTGTAGTTTTGTTATAATAGTGGCCATTCTGATAAGTGTGAATGATATCTCATTGCGGCTTTGATCTGTATTTCCCTAGTTGCCAGTGATGCTGAGCATTTTTTCATGTTTTGCTTTGTTTGTTTTTCATTTGAATTTCTTCTTTAGAAAAATGTCTATTCAGGTCTTTTGCCCATTTTTTAATTGGGTCATTTGTCTTTTTATTCTTGAGTTATAGGATCTCTTTATATATCATGAGTATTAGACCTTTGTCAGATGTGTGATTTCTCAATATTTTCTCCCATTGAGTAAGATGCCTTTTCACCCTCTTCACAAAGTCCCTTGAAGTGCAGAAGTGTTTAATTTCGAGGAGGTCCCATTTACCTATTTTTTCTTTTGTTGCTCATGCTTTGGGTGTAAGGTTTAGGAGACTCCCACCTACTACAAGGTCTTATAGATATTTCCCTACATTATCTTCTAGGAGTTTTATTGTCCTGGCTTTTATATTTAGGTCTTTGTTCCATTTTGAGTTGATTCTTATATAGAGAGTGAGGTAGGGGTCCTCTTTCATTCTTTTGGTTATGGATATCCAGTTCTCCCAGCACAATTTATTGAAGAGACTGTTCTGTCCCAGAAAAATGGACTTAATAGGCTTATCAAAAATCATTTGGTGTGAATATTCTTGCTGTCCTGATTTTGTGATAATCAGGGTAGGCTAAACATTCGCTATATTAGAAACCATGCATATTCCCCAGACCTAGTTTTTCTCCCTAGGTCTGGTTTTGGGAATGCTGGTGATAAACTAAGCCTGATTTCTTACATGACCATCCTGTATGGAAAATGACTGTAACTCTAGGTATCTTTGGTCAACCTTAAGAGATACAGCAGGGGGACGGATGTGGCTCAAATGGTTGGGCGTCTGTCTCCCATATGGAGGGACCTGGGTTCAATCCCCGGGACCTCCTGGTAAAAAAAAATAAAAATGAAAATATAGAAGGCGTGTGGGCCACCAGGCCCTGTGCACAGGTGAGCCGCCAGGCCCCACTAGCGGGTGAGCCATCAGGCCCTGTGAGCAATGCAGCGAGATGATGACATAACAGGAGAGTGACACAAGGGAGAGTCAAGACAAGACGCGCCGAAAAACCAGGAACTAAGGTGGCACAGGTGGTAGGACGCCTCTCTCCCACATCGTAAGTTCTGAGGATCGAATCCCAGTGAAGACAGGAGGAAAATGATGAGAAGAGAGGGCAGGAAATGGACACAGAGTCGCCCAGCAAATAGACACAGAAACAGCAAAAATGGGGATGGGGGGTGGGGGAGAGGGGTAAAAATTTAAAAAAAAAATCATTTGACCATAGAGGTAAGTGTCTATTTCTGAACTCTCAATTTGATTCCTTTCACCAGTGTGTCTACCTTTATGCCATTATCATGCTGTTTTGACCACTGTAGCTTTACAATACACTTCAAAGTTGGGGAGCATGAGTCCTCAGACTTTGCTCTTCTTTTTTAGAATGTTTTTGGCTATTCAGGACCCCTTTCCCTTCCAGATAAATTTGGTAATTGACTTTTCTATTTCTGTTAAGTAGGCTGTTGGAATTTTCATTGGTATTGCATTGAATCTATAAATTAATTTGGGTAGAATTGACATCTTAATGATGTTTAATCTTCCAGTCTATGAACATGGAATGTCTTTCCATTTGTTTAGGTCTTCTTTGATTTCTTTTAGCAGTGTTTTGTAGTTTTCTGAATACAGATTCTTTACATTCCTGGTTAAATTAATTTCTAGATATTTGAGTCTTTTTGTTGCTATTATAAATTGATTTTTTTTTCTTGATTTCCTTCTCAGCTTGCTTACTACTAGTATATAGAAATACTACTGATTTTGCATGTTGATCCTTGCTGAACTCATTTGTTAGCTCAACTAGCTTTCCTGTATATATCTTGGGATTTTCTAAATATAGGATCATGTCATCTGTGAATAGTGAGAGTTTTACTTCCTCTTTCCCAATTTGGATGCCTTTTATTTATTTTTCTTGACTAATTGCTCTAGGTAGAACTTCTAGCTAGAAGAGGGCATCCTTGTCTTGTTCCTGATCTTAGAGGGAAAGCTTTTAAACGCTCCCCATTGAGTATGATGTCGGCTGTGGGATTTTCATATATGCCCTTTATTATGTTGAGGAACTTTCCTTCTATACATAGCTTTTGAAGCATTTTTATCAAGAAAGGATGCTGAATATTGTCAAATGCCTTTTCTGCATCAATCAAGATTTTCATGTTTTTTTTTCCCTTCTCAATTTGCTAATTAATTTTTCTATATTGAACCACCCTTGCATACCAGGAATAAAACCCACTTGATCGTGATGTATAATTGTTTTTATATGCTGTTGGGTTCGATTTCCAAGTATTTTGTTTGAGAATTTTTGCCCCTATGTTCATTAGGGAGATTGATCTGTAATTTTCTTTTATTGTAGTACCTTAATCTAGCTTTGGTATTAGGGTGATGTTGGCTTCATAAAATGTGTTGGGTAATTTTCTTTTCCTTTTCAGTTTCTTTTTGGAAGAGTTTAATTGGTATTAATTCTTCTCAAAATGTTTGGGAGAATTCACATGTGAAGTCATCTGGTCCTGGACTTTTCTTTGTTGGAAGATTTTTGATGACTAATTCAATCTCTTTGCTTGTGATTGGTTTGTTGAGTTCCTCTATTTCTTGTGGAGTCAAGAAATGTTCTTGCATTTCTAAGAATTTGTCCATTTCGTCTAGGTTGTCTAATTTGTTGGCATACAGTTTCTCATAATATCTTATGATTCTTTTTATTTTTGTGGGGTCAGTTGTAACTTTGCCCCTTTCACTTCTGATTTTATTTATTTGTATCTTCTCTCTTTTTTTCTTTGTTTATTTTGCTAAGAGTTTGTTGATTTTATTGATTTTCTCAAAGAACCAGCTCCTGGTTTTGTTGATTTTCTATATCGTTTTCTTGTTCTCAATTTCATTTATTTCTGCTCTAATCTTTGTTATTTCTTTTTTCTGCTTGCTTTGGGATTGGTTTGCTGTTCTTTTTCTAGTTTCTCAAGATGTTCAGTTAGTTCTTTGATTTTAGCTCTTTCTTCTTTTTTAATATAGGCACTCAGCACTGCCTTCACTGTACCGCATAAGTCTTGACATGTTATGTTCTCATTTTCATTCATTTCTAGATACTAGTTATTTCTCTTGCAGTTTCTTCTTTGACCCTCTAATTGTTTAAGAGCATGTTGTTTAGCCTCCATATATTTGCAAATTTTCCCTTTTCCCACCTATTATTGATTTCCACTTCATTCCATTATGATCAGAGAAAATGCTCTGTATAGTTTCAATCTTCTTGAGTTTATTGAGATCTGTGTTGTGACCCAATATGTGGTCTATCCTGGAGAAACATCTATGAGTACTTGGGAAGAATGTATAACCTGCTGATATGGGATGAATTGTTCTGTATATGTCTGTCAGGTCCAGCTCATTTATCATATTTTTCAAGTTCTCTTTCCTTGTTGGTATTCCTCTCTAATCTTCCATCTTCCCGGAAGTCCTTAAGAGGAGATCATTGGAATTCACACCACCTGGGATTCAGTTAATTTTCAGACAGCTACAGAAAAGTCCAAAGTACATATGCTTAGCACAAAGCGTTCAAGAGAGAAGGTAACAAAGTCCCATCAAGGCCAGTCTCTGAGGATGGACAAAAACTGCTCCAGGTTAAGGCTGATAAAGGGCAGCTCCTTAAGCCACACTTTGCAATGGACAAGAGAGACCTTGACTATATGCTTTTTTTTTTTTTTTTTTTTTTTTTTTTTCAGTTAGACCAGTAATTTATTAAGGTAGGGAGGAAGGAGAAACGGGAAAAAATAACAGATCATGGGTCCCAGAGAGAGGAAGGGGCTGAAGAGTGATAAAGAGGGCTGGTTTATAGACTACAATTTCCCATTATAGATTATAAATGCCCAGGTTTTACCTGCGTGTTGATTCATACAGGGGGAACATGGCAAGAGCAGGGTGCAGAAGGCAAGAAAGAGTGGAGAGAGACTATATGATTTTTAAAATAGAATTTTCACATTCATTCTCTTTCATAGCCTCACAAAACTCCTGTATAGTTGGCAGGGTAATCAATTATCTAAGAGAATATATCCAACTTCATGTATTTGACTCATATAGTCAAATCTCATTTGTTAAGGGATTCCTTCTATGTTAAGGATTAGTCATAGGAATCATCTATAAAATCTTCACCATTTCAGAGATGAAATAATTAGCCATAAGCACAATGAACTGACTTCTGCCCATCTGGTCAACCTCAGTTTATAACATTCTTGTTCTCTCTACTACAACCTTGGCCTCCTTTTGGCCAAACTTTGATCATGCCAAAACTTTCCTAGCCTCTGAACTTGTTGTTCCCTCTGTCAGGAATGCTTTTTTTCTGTTTTTGTTTTTTGTTTTTTTTTGCAAGGACAACTGATTCTTTTTACAGATACCACAAATGTAACCCTTTTAGAGGGACCTCCTCTCACTACTCTATATAAAAGTGTCCTTTTCCAGCTCCTCTTATTCCCCTCTCATAGGTAATCTGCAATTATCTTTTTTATTGATTATTTATTGTTCATACCCTCTTATAGATATACTCTACCAAATGGTAAAGATTTTATCTGACCCTTGTTAATTGTTATTTAGTCCTAGAACCTGGTACAAAATAGGTGATCAAAAAATACTGATTAAAGGTTTCATGCTTCCAAATGAGTCACAGACTAAACTGGCACTTAGACTATTTCTGGAATAGGGTTCTGTTCTTGCCTCAAATTTTACATTCTGTCAAACAGTGGATTGCAAGTAAAGGCAATCAGTAAGTACCCAGAATAGACATTACCATGTTTTTTCAAAGTGTCTTCTGTTGCTAGGTTAATGTAATGCAGTATTTCATGTCAAGGTGTCTAGGTTTTGAGTTTGGCCCCCTAAGCTAGGATTTCAGATGTTGCATCTTTATATGCAAAATAGTCTTTTCCTCTAGTCAAAAGAGATTGTTGTCTCCCCTTATGAGTCAGTTGTAATACAAGGCTTATATAACAGTATTGGTAAGGATTGCATTCACCTTCAGATAACAGAAACCTTACTAGAGTGGCTTAAGCAAATAGGAGTTTATTTTTTATTTTTTTGTATGTAACAGTAAGTTCAATGATAGTGTGTTGAAGGTTAGTGTGGCAGCTCCACAATGGCCCAATAAGAACCAAACTCCTTTCTGTTTTGCTATTTTTAATGTATGCTTTTTCCCACCTTATCTTGCTTTCAAGTTGTCTCCTTCACTTCCAGGCATCATATCTGAGTTTAGAAAGGAAGACAAGAGCTGGAATGAAAGGCAAAAGGTCAACGCCTTCTGCTTATCTTTTTATTAGGGAATGGTAGGTAGCTCATTTGCTGTAACTAGGATACATAGCTACCTCCAGTTGCAAGGGCACTTAAGAAGGTGAATATTTTTAAAATGAGTATAGCTGCTAACACAATCAGAGTTTTATTAATAATTAAGAAGTAGAGAATGGATATTGGGTAGGCAACTACCAGAGTGTTGGTCAGAAGGAGAGATACTTAAAGAGATGTCAACCCACTCCAATATAGGTGTCAGGGTCACTGCAAAAGCACAATTCATACAGGCTCTGGTGGAAAGATGTTTTACTCATACAGAGGAGATCTCATCTCACTTCAAGCACTACTAATCATAACATTTACTGCCACAGAATTAATTCTATTTTATATCAAGGAGCACGGTCAGCTTACCTAGTGGGCATAGGTTCCTCATGGCCAGTGTGTCTCAAGCCATGGCCAACACAAGGAGGTGTTCTGAGCAAAGCACCCCTCTGTTGTGTTTGCCTGCTGTCGCAGGGAAGGATCTCTGCTCCCACCCTGCCTGGGATAGACATTCCACCTGGGTGTGAGCTGGATGTCGGAAAACATGTCCACCAGGGTCAGGCTGTCTCCAGTGACTATTTATACATGTTTGGGACAACAGGGGTAGGAATGTCTGGGCAGTTCCCTTATCTAGAAGGGGATTGTGTTTTATCCTGTCATGCCAATATACCTGGTCATGCTCACGGGTTACATTTGTGGATCCCAAGGAAATGTGGCAGGCTATGCCCCTATCACACAAGGTCTGCCAAAAAGACCCTGATTAATGATTTTCATAGTTTAGTCATTAGCAGGTTAAGAAATTTGTTTAAATAACCTCAAGAACTTATGAGTGGGTATGTTTGAGTAGGTAAAAGGAATTTACATTAAAAATAATAAACACACACACAAAATAATACACATACGTAATTCTGAAGTTGGTGGTGAGGGGACCACACTTTTTTAAATACTTCACTCAACAAACATATTTCCCATGAAGACAGACTTTGTGGAACAAAATGTGTGACTGAAAAATTTCTTCTAGAGGGGCAATCCCAACACAGGCAGAGCCCACAAAGATTCTCAAACTCTCAGAGAAAGTCCTTTTCCAAGAATTTTAAATTTCCTTCCTTGGCCAGTCTGTTGGAAAGTTCTGATGCACAACAATGGCATCTCATTAGAGCCTCTTCAAAAAGCAGCTCCCATTGGTTAACGAGTGGAGGCAATGCAGTTGAATATTGTGCATTCCTTGAATCATTATTGGGACCAAATGTTATTACTTATTTTGACTATCTTAGGTAACCTTTAGTATCCCCATGGTTTTCATTAAATCTTCAGAACGACTTTCTAGAGTCATCTGCATCTATTCCCTTAGATGGGTCTCATACCATCACCTAGACCAGCACTGGGATATTATGAATCCACACAAAGAGTACAACAAGGGTAGGACAACTCTAATCTTCCCTTTCACTTCACTTCCAAGCTTTCTAACCTTCTACACGCCTTGTTTCTAAAGCTTTTGGGTTAGGCTTTGGGCTCTATCATTGAGACAAAAATGTCTTTAGCAAGCCTCAATTTCTTTGCCAATGCCAAGGAGTTTCTAAGAGGACCAGATGGCAATAATACATTGGAAAGTGTCTTGAAAAGTAAAAAGTGCTACATAAATAGAAGCCAATGATATTCGAGAGTCTTGGGGGTGAGTGGTGGATATTCTAAGAGGTATAAGATAGATTTGTGTATATTGTTCAGCATCTTCCTCTCTCTTTAGTTTCTGATTCTCTTTTTGGTCATCATCTTTACACATATATTTGTCATCATTGCCCTTACATTTGTTCAGGAGCTTCAGCTAAGGATGCATGTTGCTCTTTTCCTCCCCACTTCAGCATGTTAGTAGGAAGGAATGGTAACGTGGTGATTGATTGAAAACATTACTTCTCTGTGTAATGGCCAGTACATTGCAGTCAGGCATCACCTTGCTTTTGATATGTCTTGGTAACTAAAGGGTAAACAGAAAGGCTGACACACAAGACTGATTTTCAAACAATCCCAAGCTGGATACAAAAAAGGAATTGACCATGTGGACTAAGTCACTAGTTGAGAAGGACTTTAGAAGCCAATGCAGAATTTTCAAATATTTACTACCAGAACATAAACTGGAAACTATCTCAGACAGCATCAGAATACTGAGATGTTGAGCCAATGTTGCCCTTCAAGAGGATGGGAGAACATTAAATAAAAATGAATTTATTAAATTAAAGGAAGAGGCAGTACTTAAAATAACCACTTCCATCATTTAATCCCATCTGTCTTGTGTGAAGACACCACGTATAGGTCCTTTAAAGAGCTGTGTGACCCCAATGGACACCAATAATTGGTCCTAAGCAATTTTTCATAAATTAATGTACTAATAAATGAAAATGCTTGTATAACTTGACTCAGTGGTTCTTTACTTCCAGGATATAATTTAAAAGGGCATTATACTTACAAACTGAGAAAATTATATTATGATTTTATAGGTATGTACATATCTAAGCCGATAATTGGAAAAAGTACTGGATTTGCAGTCAGATAAAAACCCAAGATTAAAGATCTGGCCTGCCACTAGTAGATGTTGAGACTTCAATTTATCTCTAAACATTCTAGGCTTGAACATTCTATTCTTCCATATACCATATCATCTTATACAAATACATATAACAAACAGATCCTGACTGATGGTCAAGGGAAGATCTCAGAGTCAGCAGAAGGGAAAGCCCAGAAGTGGGAGCCAAGTTAAATGGTGGTTCAGTTCATGACAGGCTCTTTACTACAGAAGAATCTTGGAGAAAATTATATCAAGGATTTAAACCAGACTTCCTTGTTTAAATCCTGATAGGGGTCTTTGATTCAAACTTCAAATATTCCTAATAAATTTTCTATATTCTATTACTGGGGCCTCAAGGCCAGGCTTATACCTCCCACTGCTCCTAGACATTCTAAATTATAGAGAAGTGAGGTACGTTTTTGTTGGGTAAAAAAAAAATTAAAGAGATGACGTTCCCCAGGAAGAAGCAGTGTAGATGACCTAATTAAGGGAAAAGAAGACAGAAAAGTGAAGCAGCTTTAGCTCCAGGCCTCCTTAAGTGATTGGAGAGAGCCTAAATCAGTGGCTCATATTCTTTAAGAAATTATGTAATCCTTTCCTATTTCCCTTTCCTCCTTTCCCAAACTGATTCCATCCCAAAGCACTCAGAAAAATCACATTTGGAAAATTGGCATGGAATCTCTGGGATGCAGTCTAAAACCAGCATGGCGCTAGCAGTGGAGATGCAGGATGTGGTGGGAGGGGATGTTAGAGAAATGTGCTAAATGCTAACGTACCAGATCCTGTGCAAAAGGCTCTTATATACGTTGTCACTTCACTCTTTAAAAGTTATTGTTTTATTAATAATTAATGATTCTAAATATACAGAAAACAATATGATATCCGTGAACTCCCTATCCACATTCAACAAATGATAATAACGATGCTAATATTTTGTGACACTGATAAAGTTCTTTTTAAAAATATTAGAAATAAAGTCTTAGACTTTAAGTTGAGACACCCCCTCTTCACCCATCCAGTTGTACTTCCCTCTCTCTCTTCTCACCATTAACACGAAGAGCCCAGGGATTGTCCATCTGTTAGATGCGCAGGGTCTGAGAGAGGAGTCAAAGTTGGCTCAGCGTGGACAACAAGAGGAATGCTATGACTGTGCCAAGGGAATTACGAGTGAGAGAGACCCAGGCTGGGGAGTCTCTGCAGAATCCACAGATGTGCCCCCCGAAAGAAAGGACAGCGATTGTGCACCTGCAGAGCTAGATCACACCAATGTTCAGCTTACGTTTATACCAGAAAAGCAGCCCCGTGTTTGCCCTTACCCTACTCCTTCCCTTTCTCCAAGAGTGTACAGGTTTTTAAATTAAATTCATATCACTGACTCAGTCATGGTCTCAACAGGTAACAGAGGCTCTCAAAACAGGATAATTTGGGGAGGGTTGATTTATAATGTGAATGTTTACAAAATGTGGGTTTAGGAGAATCACAAGAGATGGCAAGGTTAACTTGGGGCTAGTAGCAGCTGGGAATTAACCTCCAGGCCCAAAGGGATAAGAGGAGCAAGCGAGCACTGGATTCAGGAGCAGAGGGAGGGGTGCAGAGTCCTCTGCCTTCTGAGGAGTAGTAAACTGGTGAGTGAGAGAAGGAGCCTGATGGACCCTCTTAGGCTGGGGCCAGGAGAAGGAATCCCCAAACAGCACTTTCCTGTCTGCCCTCTGATCCCCTACTGGGGCTCCATCATGAAGTCAAAGGGCACTAGAACTCATTTACATAAATCTATACAGGTCAGTCATGAATTTACATGCCAAAAACAGTTTAGCAGCATTATGCAAGTTTTGTTATGTGAAATTTCATTGCTCAATTCTAAATGCTTTGCGATTTCTAGTTACAACATCTTTGACCCAAGGATTATTTAGAAATGAGTTGCTAAATTTTCATATATGGAATTTTATGGCTATCATTTCATTACTGAATAACAACTTTCATTGCATTATAATCAGAAAATAGGTCTCTAGTATGTAAGCATTTGTTATTTGTTCAGTCCTTTGTGACCTAGTACATGGTCAATTATAAAGTGGTCAATGTGTGTTTGATAAGACTGTAGAGTTGCTAATTTTGATTACAGAGTGCAATATATAATCTAGTTTATATTTTCTAGCCATTAGATCTAACTTACAATTTTGTTGTTCAAATCCTGTATATTCTGATTTTTACTTCTTCATTTTTTCTTTCTTTCCTTTTTTTTTTTTAGAATTTAAGAATTTGCTTAATGATTCGGGTTTGTGTGGTTGGGTCAATACCTTTCACTTCACATTTCTTAGTTTCTCCTGGCAAATCTTTATATAATTAAAAGTTAGGTTGTTCTGTGCCCAAAGAGCTTAGCAATGCTATATAAATCTGGTAAACATTTCCTTTTATTATTAAGTCATGATTCTATTTTATCTGCTAATAACATGACAAGGTAAGCTTTCTTTTAATAGTATTTTCTTAGATAAATATCTCAACCTTTAATTTTCAAGCTTTTGTGTACATATGTTTTAGATGCCTCAGAAATAGCACATAGTTTGATTTTATTCTATATTTCCATCACTCTGACAGAAAATAACATGAAATTTAAACTTAAAAATTTTATTGAAATTACTAATATAATTGAAATCAGTTTTCCTGTAACTCTGCTTTGCTTTGCTTTACTTTTCTCCTGTCCTGCCTTCTACTGGATTGATTAAACTTAATCCCTCCCTCCCTCCCTTTCTTCTTCTCTTTTTTTCCATCCTTCCTTCCTTCTTCTCTATACTGGTTTGAAATATACACATTTATTCATTCTATTTCTATATAGATGCTTATAGCATTCTTAATTCAACAATGTCTAAAGTTAAACAACTTCTGTACTGTACACATACAAAAATAAAGGCATTAAAAAGCTTTAAACATTCCATTCCATTTTCCATGTTGTTATTACTATTCTTTGTTCTAATTCCACCTTGTTCATAAACCCCACAAAAATTACTCATTTAATTATTATGGTATTTTAGAACCAATATTTCCTTAGTTTTACCTATCAGTCTTTGTTTTGTTTTGTTTTGCTTACTTACTTTTGCTTCTTGATCTCACTTCTTCCTTCTGGGTTAATGTACTCTCTTACTAAAGTCCATTCTTTTGCAGCTTTTATAGAAAGGGTTTGGATAGTAAATTCTCTTTGATACTTTTTTATCCCTAAAATAATCATAATTTTACCTCTCTTTTTTTGTTTGTTTGTTTTTTTGGAATAGTTTGGCCAGCATAGAAATTCTAAATTCATTGGTATTTTCCCTTGGTTCCTGAAAAAAAATCTCTCTCTCTTTTTTTTTTTGTCTTTTGTCATTGGTGCTCACTTTTAATTATTATATGTGTATTAGTCAGAATTTCCTAGGGAAACAGAACCAACAGGAGATAGCTGTAAATATTATGAGATTTTTATAAGAATTATCTCATGTAACTATGGGGATGGGCAAATCCAAATACTGTGGGTCGGGCCACAAGCTGGGACCTCCAATGAAGGATATGAAGAATAGGAGAAACTGGCTGGCTGAAATAGAGATGGAAAGCCTCTTCTGATTGCTGAAATTATCGCTTCTCCTTTTAATGCCTTCAGCTGATTGGATGAGACTTCTCTCATTGCTGACGGCAATCTCCTTAGTTGATTGTAGATGTCATCAGCCATAGATGCGATTAACTTACTGAGGATTTAAGTCCACGAATTGTCCTTGCAGTAACCATCAGGCCAGTGCTTGCTTGACCAGACAACTGGACACTATCACCTGACCAAGCTGACACATGAACTTAACCAGCACAGTATATACTCCATCTCATGTCTTTGTTTGCTTTTAAGATTTTTAAAAAAAGATTCTACATCACAATATCTTCAGATGCAGACTTTTAAAAAAATCTCTCTCACTGTGCTACTTTAATCTGAGGACTCATGATTTTCTTGAATGCCAGAAAACCTTCAGACATTACTGCTTTGAATAACACCTCTCCCATTCTTTCCAACCACTTTTTCTGGAAAACTTATTTATATTTTGATCACTCTCATTCTATCATCTATATCTTTTGACCCCTTTTGGTTGCTTGTTATTATTGTTATAATACTTTTTATTTTGTATAGTATTCTGTGTAATTTCCTCATATCAATCATCTATTTTAGTAATTATCTCTGCAATTGTGGCTTTTCTGCTGTGTAACCTGCCCATTGATTTTTATTTCAAGGATATTCAATTGATTTTTTTTTAGAAGGTACTGGGGATTGAACCCAGGACCTCATACGTGAGAAGCAGGCGCTCAACCACTGAGCTACATCTACTCCCCAATAAGAGTTGGTTTTTTTGTTTGGTTTTTGTTTTGTTTTTAGGAGACACCATGGATTGAACCCAGGACCTCATACATGGGATGCAGGCACTCAATCACTTGAGCTACATCTGCTCCCCACAACTGATTTTTATTTCTGCCTGGATGTTTGGCAAATCTTTTCCCCATGGGGTCATATTCTTCCATTATGGTTTTTATGTTTTCTTTTGTGTCCTTAATAATGCTCAGTATACTTATTTTATAATCTCTTTTAAACATTCTATTATCACAAGCTTTAGCTCTGTTTCTTTTCCCTACTGACTCCTTTTTATGGCTGATCATTTCTTTGATTGGTTGTAATTAAAAGAAATTTGAACACATATTCAGTGATGCTTGTTTGTCTGTTTTAGTCTAATTCACCATTGTTTTGGCCCCATAGAAGAGTTTTATTTTCTTCCCTTATGGCATCAGGTATATATTCAATTTAAGAGTAGTCTTTACACATTAATCATATGTGATTTCTGAATTATGCCAGTAGTGGAAATTCAGACCCCTTTTTTCCACCAGGGCCTCAGGTTGGACTTTTTGTATCTGAATTTCATAGAGGGAGCAACTCTTCCAGGGATCATCTTTATGCAGACGTCTCAAGTACAGGTCTTGACCTGGCATAGGCTCAAGGCCTCATCTCCTTTCTCCAACAAGGTATTAGTACTCTAATACCCAGCTGTTAGGGTGTATACGCTCACCCAATGTCCCTTAGGCCTCCTTGGCATCAGTCAGGCTTGAAACTCTGGCTGTGACTTCCTATTTATTTAAGCAACTTGAGGATTCCCTTTTTAAAAATGTTTCATCTTTGGTATATATACTGAAAGCATCATTTTGCTATATTACATCCTATATTTCTCAGTGTTTGAAGACAGAGGCAAGTGCACATTAAGCAACTTTGTGAAGCAGGAATATTTTATAAAATAGTTTATAAAATTCATGAAACATCTACAGCATTCAGTGTTGTAAATTCTGGGCTACAGAAGAGACTAATGTGCAGTCCATGGCCTCAGTGCCATGCAAATAGAGCAATATAATGAGAGGTAATAATTTCTAAAATGAAAATATGAATAAAATGATACTGGGGCACAGAGATGGGAGCATGTGGCTCTCCATTTTAAAGATGAAAGAACTGAAATTTCAAAGTACTGATAATAACTTGCTCAATTTCAAACAGGATTAAGAATTAGGGTGCACGCTGTACTTTTCCAACACAAAACCGAGTGCTTTTTATAGCAGCTGTAGTAGTAGCAGCTTCAATATAAGGGTTATATACTGAGTAGTGAGAAATTTCCTTAGGAAGAGGCCTGGGTACATTTCAGATATTTGAAAAATAAATAGGTATTAATTAAATACTCCTCAGAAGGTCTTGTACCCTTGACCCCGACACACACCCCCTTTGAAAAATTACTCTAAGCCTGAGCTTTCTCTTGTCACTGCTCACACAGCACCAAGGATGGAGGACTCAAGGAGTAAAGGAAAGTGGATTGGAAACCAGTAGAAGCTGGGGCTCCAGAAAGTCCGAGGTCATAGAAAACAGCAGGGAAAAAAAGGTCTAGTAGGATGAGAATTTAATTCTGGAAAAGAATCTTGATAGAGTTGAATGTTCAGTGGGAAGGAAAAGATAATATCTGGGCCAATTTATAGGCTCACAAAACAAGGACTTCATATTGAAAACGTCTGGGGAACAGTCTACATCTACTATCGTTCCTTCCTAGTGCATTACAGAAAGACTTTCAGAGACCTCACCTTAATTTCCTACCCAGTTGACAGCCTTTGAATTTTCAGTAAGTTTTATGTTAAAAAAAAAAAGGTGACTTTTTTCCTTTGTGATTGACAGTTTTGGTGTGTGTGTGTTTGATCCAGAAAATGCTCTGAAAGGCATTAATTGTGTCATCTGATAATCATTTGAAAAGAAAAACAGAAAAGAAGGGGCAGGCAGATCTGTTACACTGATGATGTTTTGCAGCTAATTTGATTTATTGGGTAGGAAGAAATTTCAGGAATATCTTAAGTATTCACTTTACCAGATATGTCTGATGGTTCCCATTAACCCACCACCTTCTTCTTTTCAGAAAATAATTCATGTATAGAAAAACACTGCCTTAGGGATCTGTGGCTCTCTGTGTGGCCTGCTCAACTTGGCCCAATAGTTCAACTTCAGTGGACTGTCGGGTTTCAAAAACCCCCACCAGCGTTCTCTTTCTTAGGGTTCTGAAAAGATTTCATTTTCTTTACATTTCCAATCAGTCTATTAAAATATGTCCTTATCTGCTAATAATTTAGGAGTTGATAGCTGTGGATAATAGATAAATAGATCAAAGAAAAGGAGTTTTCCTAAAGGACAAAATGTGACACAGAAAGAAGATGAAGCCATTGTGGTTGTTTGACATATTATTAATACAGTGTTTGTTTTTCCTCTGTTAAACCGTGGGCCAATGACATTCCCAAGGCTGCCAGGGAAGGTATAGGGAAAGGAACATACAAGGCAGACAAGACATGGGAGAACGAACTATGGGAGATGGGGATGGCTCCTTCACATGGCAAAGAGGATGAGAAAGGCCACCATCAGACCCAGGAGCCTCATGGCCTCGGACAGGCAGAGCCCAGAATGGTGCAGGAGAAGAGTGCTGTTGCGTTAGAGAAGATTCCTGGCATAACCAAGGACGAGGCTCCCAAACACAGCCACAGTCCCAGCCCCAGAGCCAGCCACTCCTTCTGTGGCAATGCTAGCCCCAGTGAGCTTGGCTGCTGTGTCAATGTCCCTTGGGATGGCTCTGGTTTGGAAACTACAAAAGGGGAAGTGAGGGCAGGGGACGTGGGTTATTTCAGTCCCACTGCAGACAATAGTAGGCTCAGCAGCTGAGAGGAGCTCCTGCCCAGGGAGGGGTTAGGGGTAAGAGGATGGGGCAGGATTCTGCTCCCAGTGCAGAGAAGACAGAAAAGGGAGGGGAGCATGAAGACATTATTTTAAAATTCTGAATAGTGACTAGCTTGCTCTATGCATGTCGGGTTGAAAATACCTCTTTAGCCCAGATTTCTC
The DNA here is from genome assembly GCA_026826555.1 of Tolypeutes matacus. Lineage (NCBI taxonomy): Eukaryota > Metazoa > Chordata > Mammalia > Cingulata > Chlamyphoridae > Tolypeutes > Tolypeutes matacus. The sequence goes on from JAKSZT010054400.1 coordinate 7,943,091, forward strand.
TCTTTTATTCCAGATACATATAGTTGATCCTCACTATTCATGGATTCTGAATTTGTGAATTTGTCTACTTGCTAAAATTTATTTGTAAACCCAAAATCAATACTCGCAGTGCTTTCACTGTAATTCACAGGACTTGGGCAGGGCAGTGAAATATTTGATGCACATTTCCAGCTGAGCTTGGACAAGGCAACACTCTGCCTTGTTGTTTCAGCTCTCATACTGTAAACAAGTGTCTTTTATACAGTATATTTAGAACCATGGTTTCACTTGTTTGTGCTCTTTGGGGTTATTTTGCTGTTTAAAATGGCACCCATATGTAGTGCTGAAGTGCTGTCTAGTGACTTAAGTGCAAGAAGGCTGTCATGTGCCTTATGGAGATAGGTTTCATTCAGGCATGAGTTTTAGTGCTCCATGGTCATGAGTTCAATGTTACTGGATGAACAATATATCTAAAATAAAGTGTCTTTAACAGGAACACATAAAACAAGGTTATGTATTGACTGGTTGATGAAAATGTGACCAGAGGCTTGCAGGGAACTAGCCCTCTATTTCTCCTACCATCGATGGTTCAGTATTTGCTAATTCAATGCTCATGGTGAATTTATAGAACATAACTACTGCAAATAATGAGCACCGACTGCATATTAACCCACCTCCAGGTGGTTGTACACATGCCTCCAACTTAATATGTCGAGAATTGAATTATCTTGGATCCTTGCCCCCCACATCTTCCTTTTCTTCCTATATTCCTTAAGCAAGTGAATGGCAACATCATTTAACCAGTTGCCAAAGCTAGAAATGGGCCACATCTTGACTCCATTCTTGTCCTTATGAAGCCTCTCAGCCTGTTATTATAATTTGCTGTCAGTTATTGGACACCTCCTATGTAGTAGACTCTGTAGTAGATGCTATGATATATACCATCTCGTTTAATGTTAACAACAATCCTCTGTGCCAACTATTATAATTCCATTTTCTAGGTAAGGAAACTGAGGCACAAAGAGATTAAGTAACACACTCATGTTCTTTCAGACAATAAGGGGCAGAGCCATATGCATTACTTTCCATTTCCTGGACAAGCCTCAAGTGCTTGCCTAGAACTTTTCTTCCCCTTTCTCACCTTTCTGCCAGGACTCAGTTTCTAAGCCTGGTTTACATGCCTCCCCCATCCCCATTCCCATTCCCCTATGGCTCCTTCTGTATCCATCATTATACGGCAAGTTTTATGAGAGTGAAGACTGAGCTATTTCCTCATACTTACTGGCAGATGCTACACATTTGCTTAATAAATGGATAAGTGAGTGGGAGATAAAGATATATTGTTTTGATTTCAGAAGTTTGCCTAGGCTGGCCCTTTAATTTTTCCCTTTTTCTAGAATTATTCCTTGTCCTCTATCTTAGTCCTCATGTGTTAAAGTCATTGCTAGGTTCTGGAGTTTTCTCACTAGCACAGACCAAATCAACGTATTTACCATGTTCATTTAACACAGCAGAATGTTTTGCTTTTTGATGTTCTATCATATTTGGCTTAGAAGGGACACGGCTTTATTTTATTTTTTATCTTTCCTTATGGTGCCATTTCATAGGATTATGGAGTATCAATGTTCAAATGGAAATCAGAGTCCATTTCATTAAAGTCCTCAGAGGAAACTGAGTTACAGAAAGTTAAGGCAATTTGTCCAAGATCCTGCTGCTAGCAAGTCATCGCCTATTTACGTTTGATTTATTCTGTAGCTCTCTACAGTTTTGCCTTTCTTGGGGGCGGAATAATCTCCATTTGGGAAAGTGGCCATTCCCTTTTCATCTGGGTTGCACTGAAATGCCTCGAGACACTCCAGAGGGCTTCAGCTCTGAGCCTCACTTCTTCTAGGTCAATAAAAATGCCAAATCACAGTATTAAAAGAAGGTTTTTCCCTCATCTGGTGCTATAGCCTTAGAATAGCCAGCTGAGCGACCAGTGAGTCACAAAAGTACTGTCAGAGTCCACTGCAGATCTCAGTGAAGCCGGCACTCACATCTGGGGTCTGGACTGAGTGGCTCCCTCACCTGGCTCACAGCCTCTTCACGCCTCTTGCACCTTTCTCTCTGACTTTCTCACTTCACTCCTTTTTCACTTTACCAAAGCCGTTTTTCTATCTGCCTCTCCCTCCTGATTTTCTTCTCCTTTCATAATTTTTCTTACTTATCTTAAATCACTTCTGGCTTAAGATTTTCCAGATATTTCCAGCAAACATCTTAGAGAAAAATTTTCCCAGCAATGAAGTCGGTATTGATAGGGGCTTGACATCCTGGTGACAATGCCCTAGGAAGGTTCTGGTACAAGATCTTCTACTAACCAGCCAAATTACCTTGAAATTGGGATTCAATTTTTCTTTTCTTTAAAATGAAAATGTAGGACCATACTTGTGGTGTTCAAACTTTTTCTTTAGGGAAAAGGATCCTTTCTTCAAACAAAATCTTATGAGGGGAGCAGATGCAGCTCAAGTGGTTGAGCACCTGCTTTCCATGCATGAGATCTCAGGTTCATTCCCTGGTATCTCCTAAAAAAAAAAAATCTTATGAAGAACATCAATATGGTAGAAATATTGAAGAAAAATTTTTCTGGTTTTCTGGGGTGCAGAATTCCTGTATGATAATAACTCTCTAGGTTCTTCCACTTTGGGGGTCCCTAATGGATACTGCAAGCATTAAAGTTCCTGGAGTGCACAGGTGGAAAATCCCTGGCCTCAATGATTTTTACGGTCTCTTCTACTTGGGAGGTATGGCCAAGTATATTGTGATCATCAAACATTCTTTCTGCTCCCTGGTATTTTCAAGGCCCTTAAAATTAGGCATTGCAGTTGAGGATAGTTCTGGCTGATGAAATGATTTGTCCCTTCTGAATTGAGGCAGTGAAAACTCATGCTTGAATTTTCATGGTCTCCTTGCTTCTGTGACCAAAGAGGCTGCCTCTTTCATAGGGTAGAGCTACAAGGTGATGGACACCTTCTCAGTCTGGGTCCTCGAATGACTCTGTGGAACAAAGATTCTTGCTGGGCCACCGTGGCAATGAGGTGGGTGAGATTGGAAAAAAACCTTTGTTGTATTAGAATTTGGAGGTTAATTTGTATGCTGGAATAAAGCTAGCCTATGTTGGTTAAGGTGGCAGGTAAGGAGAACAAAATTCGGAGAACCAGATCAAATTCTTTCTTTCATGTTAGATCTTTTACAACCATCTGTAGGTTGGAGAACCATTTCTTTTATTGAGTTATATCATTAAATATACTGACAGTTCCCACCCTGGTTTATATGAGTGAAATTCAGCAGAAAAGGGGTCTCCTGAATAACATAAATTGGAACACTTTGAATATTATTAAATCTAGAGCTCTTCAAATAGAAAGTAAAAAATTTTAAACAAAACTCTCTCCCAAAATAGAAGTCTATACATTTTAACAGAATCCTATACCTTGGGGATAGAAAGCTAGAGCTTTCATAGCATCTTTGGATTGGCGGCATCAGAACAGACTGTAGCAGAAGCTGCTTTCCCACTGCAAAGCATGACATTCTTCCTGAAGGTTTTCTCTGCTCCCCCTCACTCTGCCTAGGGGTACTACTAGCTGAAGATAATTAGCAGGGGAAGATACTTCAGCTCCTTCCTGGTGGGAGATAGGGTAGGGATAATTGAGTCACATGTTCTATACTGAACCCTGAGTTTCCTAGCAGGATTTTATTTTTATTTTTATTTTTAAATAATATTAAACTTACTGGACAGTTGCAAAAGGAATACAAACCCAATACAGAGAACTTCAATATACCCCTAATCCTACTAGATACCATTTTTTAATATTTTGCCACCTTTGTCATATCTTTCTATTATCCAACTCTCTCTCTCTCTCTCTCTCTCTGTATCATCTATCTAATCCTCTGAATATTTGAGAGCAGGTTGCACATGTGCTCCTTGAACACATAATACTTCCGTGTACGTTTCCTATGAACAAGGTACTTAGTAGTAATCACCTTAAATGCAGTTATCAAGTCCAGGAAAGTTAACATTCATATAAAGTTTACATTCTGTGTTCCATTTTTTCCTTATGTCCCAGTTATGTCCTTTTGAGCCCTCTCTCCTCCCTTATTAGAGCCCACCCAATATCAGGTATTGCATTAAATTGTCATTATCTCTCTTTTTTTTTTTAAATAATAATTTTAAAAGATACTTAGATTACATAAATGTTACACAAACACTATAGGGACCCCCACATGCCCCGCTCCCCACACTTCCCACACCTTCCCACATAAACATCCTTCATTAGTGAGGCACATTCATTGCTGGGCTAAATGCTTGTTGTCTTCCAAAGCTGGTGCTGATTACGTGTAAGTCCTACACTCTCAGCAAGTCTCACCCAACGGTTTCCAGGGTCAGTTTCAGCCACTCCCATGGGCCTTAGCTCTCATCTGTTTGCCGTTGACTCTCAAGTCAATGTCTGTAGCCCAGACTTACTTCCTGAGCTCCTTTGCTAAATCTCTACTTGGATAGCTCGCTGGCACCTCATGTTCAAAGCAGAATTTGTACCCCTCCACCCAAAACACCACAAAGCAATGTTTCCTTCTAGTATTCTCTCTCAATACTGTGAACCAAGCTCCATCTTGCCAGGGAACATTTTTAGTTTTATTTACTAATGAATTCCAAGTGCCTGGAACCATGCCCAAAACAGAGCAGTTATTAAAAAATATTTGAACGAATGAATTCTTGACTCTTCCATCCTCTATAACATCAATCAAAAGGTTCTATTTAACTCTGGCTCTGATTAATTACTTGCTAAATTTCTGTCTTCCTCATTACAGTGCAGGAACTTAGTAGGAATCCAATAATAGGAAGTAAGTTCATCACGTCATTACAACTAGTAGCAAAATGTGGCACTAATATGTATGACTTTCAACAGGAGAATAATTAAATACATAGTCATGGTATGACTATGCAATATCATTCCATGACTAATAAGAATACTTGAACTTTATTACAGGAAATGAATGTTATATAATGTTACATTTTAAAAAAGGCGTATGGACTATTTCAAATATATGATGGTTTTAGTTACATGTATATAGTTATACTTATGTTTAAATTAGGAAGAAATGATTAGGAAAAAATATAGCAAAATGTTCCAACTGATTATCTCTAAGAAAATATCTGGAATAATGGGTAATTTTTATCTTATACTTTCTGCTCTTGCCTATAAATATACATGCTTTACTTTTATAATCAGAACAATTATGTAATCTAAAATATTTTCATGTAATAGACTCAGGGCTAAGTATTTTGTTCTTGCTCTTTTCTGACTTTTTTCATGTTTTTCTTATATTATTCAGTGAATTTTGCTGAAAACACTTTTTTGTTTGTAATAATGGAGTTACAGAATAATAATGCAGCTATAGAATTGTTATATGGCTTCTGTTATTGCCTGTGTCTCATTGTTTTTTTAAGTACCAATATACAGTGGAAATGCTATTTTTATTTTATGTAACTACCTACAAAGAACCTGGGCTGTTGATGTTTCTATAAAGAATATAGAGCCAGGCAAAAGATCTACCTTGCTTTGTGTATTGATGAAGGTGTAGATGAAATACGATCATACTGAAATCCACTGACATTTTTTAGCTTGTGGTTCTTCAGCAAGAAAATCTGTAAATTATAAAGCAGCAATACTCACCACAAGTAAGACAGCATTGTGCTCTCTTCATAGATATTAAAATATGGTTAAATGTGCTGTATAAATTAAGATGCTTAAACATGCAACTTGCTCTGAGGAAGGACATTTTAAGAGAAGAGATTTCAAAATTGCTTATGGTAAATTTAGAAATATTGTATATATTTCTATATTTACACAATGTAAGAGTGTACATGGCATCTTTAAATGTGATCTATACTAGACATGATTCATGTTGATGCAAAATGAGAAGTTTTATATCTTAATGTCAAACAACTTGGATTTCAGAGAAGAGATAGCATCTAGGAATCAGAAGACTAACTTGGTTCATCGAGGTTCAGAACTGTGAAAGAAGATGGAACAGATTCCTTCTTTATCCCTTTCTCAGCCACCTTTGAACTTAGCTATATTTCAACCAGAGTTTTAAGTAAGCCTCTTTTTGTTTCTATTGTGCGCTCTAGTACATGTTTGGTCACTCTTCCTATTTTAGAATAAGCAGTCATGAAATTTTATAGAAATTTCTTAAAGTATCTTTGAGATTAATTCTCCTCAATAAGTGAACATGGGTGGAAATAATTAACCTTCCACTTGATATTAATAGAAAAAAGTAGGATTTGGGTAACACTAACCCACTTTATATCCTATTATTTCCATTGTCTCCATCCCATCTCTCTTCCCATGTGACAACCTGGTTCCATGAATGTGGCTATTTGTTTGTGTCATAGTATGGCTCCAGGTCCAAAGAGCATACCAGGAAATGAGGGAAACCATTCACATGTTGGAAGAGGAAAGCTGAGTTGTGTACCCCAGGAGTTCTTGTTTTGGATAATCTCAGAAAATACACACTATATTGCTGCTGGATGATGTGCTGGTTAAAATTGCTGTGCTGACCTCAGCAAGGGAGTGTGAATGCAGCAATTGGTGTTTGGGAGAAGAAACATGCTTATGGCATTAGATGTTCAAATGACAAGTGAGATTTAATGAGCAGGAAGATACTACCCTCTGCTAGTGGAGCCATTCCACATGCAGTAAGCTCACCTACTCTGATCATGGGATACGAAACCCGTAAGCACAGTTCCTGATACCAAGTGTCAGATGTATAGTACTACCTTCTGCAGAACCTTGAGGTGGTCTCTTCCTCTGTCACTCCATACACGAGGAGGAAGAACCCTGCAGTCGGGACCCAGAAATCTTTTTAACACGCCTTGTGGTGATTCTGGTGCACGTTCAAGTTTGAGAACCGTTGCCATACCTGGTCCACCATTAACTCCAGGTGCTGTTTCTTCCTACCACCTTAGATCCAACAGCTTTTCACAAATTTTAACCTCCTCCATTCCTTTTGCTTTTCCAGACATTCAAAACTTCCTCCTAGAGAACTGAAATAATTCCTAAAATTTGTTTTCTACCATGACTATCCCCCTTTGACCCTTAATTTTTTTTAGACATCCTTTTCATCATAGCTTCTTACTTGAAACCCCCATTGAGTCTCCTCTATTAGCTGGGAACTGCTTTAGACAACTTCAGAACTTATGTCTCCTTTCTTCCCAACGTGATTCTCACTCTACTGAGGTTTATTTTCTTAATTTCTATATAATTCCTTGCACATATTTTTCCTCTGTGCTTTTGCTTACACCCCTCTTCCAGGCCTGGATCATTCTTCTTTAGCCCTTCTTTCAAAGTCTACTTCCTTTCAAAAGACTGCCCCATCACCTCATCACAGCCTGATCTTTCCCTTATTGCTCCTCTCCTCTGACAATTATTTATATATTGTCATGTATTGTTATACATACATTGTCTTCATTCACAAATTTTTTTATTTCTACTTCTTTGTGTCATCTAACCCAATAGCAAACATAGCCCAGACTTAGGTGTACAAAAAGTGAATTGGCCTTTGAATAATAACTCCAAACTTTTGGAAAATAGACAAAAAGTTTTCTTCAGCTAAACTGTTTTCATATGATTGAAACATATTATTCATTTCTTGGTCATGATTCACTATCCTTAGTGGATATTATTCTAGTGTTTCTGGATAAAAGTAACTGCAAGATGGGATGAGAAGTCATTCTTCTGTAGAGACAACCAAGGTATGATCCCAGTAGCTATGAACAGCTCTGAGGATGGTCTTAATGGACCTGCATAAGGGAAATGGTCACTGGCTTCAGGATGTGTCAGAGAGACACAAATAGTCCAGAGAGAAAGATAATAGTCGGGTTTTCCATAAAGATATAAAAAGATCCCCCAAAAAGCAACACAAAAGAGAATGTATCTCTTCCTGCTTGCCTTTACTGTTGCAGAGGAAAAGTATTTTGAAAAAATGAGAAAATTACCTCAACTATATAAATTAAATGATAAAAGATGTCATGATAGTAAATTCCAGATGTTGGTCAAGTCACCTGATTCTCTGATTCTCAGAGTCTTCATCTAACAATTGAGAATCATGTCATTTCCTTGCAGTTGTAAATATTCAAGAAGACAATGGCTGTTCTTGGATCAGAGGCTGGAAATTAAATCCTTGCCCTCCTGGGGATAGTTTGAGGACAAGGTGTGAAGTGAAGGGCATTCATCCCATCAAGGGCAGTGAGAACCTTCATTTCTAAATCTTATACCTCTCCCCTACTGTGGGAACTTCCAGGCCCACAGGAGCTGTGAGGGGAGCGAGCTTGGTTGTCTCTGCAGAAGAATGACTTCTCATCCCATCTTGCAGTTACTTTTATCCAGAAACACTAGAATAATATCCACTAAGGATAGTGAATCATGACCAAGAAATAAATAATAATGTTTCAATCAAATGAAAACAGTTTGGCTGAAGAAATGCTCGAGCTGATTTGAGGAAAGTAGTGTGGTTATGGCTGTATATCTACATCCGTGGGTGTTCCTGGATATAGAAACACCGAGTCCATATACTGTTAGAAGAGGCCCTTGTGTATTATCCATAGTTTTACTGAGTGTCTGCCAGGTTCCAGGCAAGTGCTCAGGGCATTCATATATGTTATTTCACTTTCTCCTGGTCACAATTCCATGATGTAAGTATCCCAAAAAGGGAAGAAGCCAAAAGTGGGTAAGTAGATTTCCCAAAGACCAGATAGAGATATTTTTTTTATCCAAACATAATGTTTTTCTCCTCTACTGGTATGGCATTCTAAAGTCAGCATGACCTAGTGGAAGGAGCCACACACAAGAAGAGATGAACTTATACTTGTTTTACAGAACATTTAATGCAAATGGGAACTGCATTTTTAGAGTCCTAAGTTCCCTATTTAATTTGGGATAAGCTATGCAAGGATATTTGGGTTAATATTCAATAAGAGTAGAAATCAATAAAGATACAACACATTCATGCCTGGGACACAGTTTCATAGAATTATCATATAACAGTCTCTACTCCCCTCTAATCTCACACCAATAGCTTTAAGAATAACTGGCATATATTGCTCCATGCCCCCAAATACCAGGCCTTCTGGTCAGCTGCTGCTCCATTAGTTGTGTAGTAGTATTGGGAGTTCAGACTTTGATTCAGGACTTGATTGAACAACTATCAGGAAGCATGGGAGTAAGTGTGAAACATATCTGCTAGTCCATCAACTGGTCCTAAGTGTTTAGATGGGATCCCCCTACACATTTCACTTGGTCCACTGGCTCCAGCATGCCTTTGGTCTTAGAATATCATCATATATCCTGGCACCAAGAATAATATCTCCTTTTCTTTTTTCTATTATGTACTCATGGTCTGGCTAACCATCTGATTTCTTTAGATCTTCATTAAAAAGAGCCCCTTCTTCCCTTTTCTCCTTATCCCTTCTAGAAGAGATTGATGACCCAATAAGAAAGGCTCATTTGCTAGAAACTCAACTCTCATACAACTTGGAGAGTGGGTGGAACATATACTTGTTATTTGTTCCTGATATTTCAACCTTCAAAAGACTAACCAAAAGTTTTCTTGCTACAGCTATGAGACAAAGACAAGGCAGTAGGCCTTGTTGGATTTATATGTCAATGGAGCCTATGTTTCCAGATGAAAAGGAACACAGGGAAATCAGGAGGAAAGGAGAGAAAAAGATGGAAGAATTATTAAGAAGAATCCAAAAGGAAAAAGTTCGGTCCCGGACTAACAATAATCAGTATATCACTCAAAATTTGTTAGATCAGTGGTTAATTTATCTGTTTATTAATCAAGATAAACATTTGCTGTTCTAATCCTGAAATCTCTGTGACTTAACTAAGTAAAATAAAATTTCCCCTCACATCACAATCCAATATAGGTCAGTTTTTCTAAGGGGATGGGCACTCTGTTTGCCATAGTCATTCAGGAATCCAGCTCCCACTTGTGGCTTGCCATCGTCTAAGAGCTCAAATGCTTCAGTTAGATTCTTTGCATTTGGCAGAAATGAATGCAAAAGAAGAACAAGTGGAGAGTATCTCAGGGTCAGGATTTAAAGGGCTATATATAACTTTTTCCTGCATTACATTGGCCAGAACTCAGTCATGTGACCTCACATATCTGCAAGGGAGGCTATAAATAGAGTTTAGTTGAATAGACAGGAATAAAAGGAAACAGAGTTTGGAGAAAACCAGCCTTGTCCCTGTTACAATTTGGAAACAAAACTGGAAATGTTTTCACCACCAGTAGTACCTCTGGCTAAAAGAAAGGGAGTGTCCAGCCAACCTATAGAAGTCTCTGATTAGTTTTCCAATATTCAACCTGCCAGGTAGGAAAGTAAATTTGGTCCTCTTTTGCACTTTGTAAAAATACACAAAATATACTATTTATTAATTTTTATAGATGAAGAGGTTTTCATGTACTAGTTCAACTCTTATATAATTGATAATGCTATGTTAACATTTGATAAGGGTCTACATTTGTACGAGCTTAGAAATTTAAAAGATGATCATAGAAATTATAGTATGGAAACTACCAGGAATAGGATTTTCTTATTATACCATTTAATAGTCTTTAACACTATAAAAGCAGACAAATAAACAAAAAATTTATGTGTTTTCTTCCAAAAGATTTCCCTTAAGTAGAAATGGGTATCAGGAAGGGTTGTCATGGGGTTAGCATGGCAATTAAAAAATCTTTTCAGCAAAAGATAGTTTCTTCTACTCACTCAAAAATACATAATAACTCAATTATCAATTATAACTCAAAATCATATATAGCAGGTTGGCATTATTTATGAATTCCAAAAATAGACATTGGATTATGTTTGTGAACTGGTCTTTTCCTCTGGGCATATTAGAGCGCATTAGATTCAGAGGTTTTACTTTTACTTGATTAAATAATGATTAAGGCTTTGTTTGGGCCACGTCAGTAGGATGTTGCATCCCCACCTCTTGGTGGGTGGGGACTCACAGAGAAACTGCATCACAGAGAAGGGAGGTTGGAGATTTTGAGCTGGAGCCCCAGGAAGTAAGCACACAGAGGAGCTTGGTTGTGAGGAAGGAGAGAAGGCCCTTGGAAAAGAGATGATGCCTGATAGGCTACAGCTGGCTTTTTGGAGAGACCAAGCAGCTGAGCCCAGAGAGAATCAAGCCCCAGGGAGAGACAAAGCCTGGAGAACCTACCATGGAGCCTTAAGAAGAAGAGAGTGGCTGAACGTCGGCAGCCATCTTGCTCCAACACGTGGCAATAGACTGGTGAGGGAAATAACTTAGGCTTTATGGCCTGGTAACTGTAAGCTTCTACCCCAAATAACCTTTACAAAAACTGACCGATTTCTGGTATTTGGCATCAGTACCACTTTGGCTGACTAATGCATCATGCAATTGTTAGTTTTGCTGTAATTTTCCCATATTCCTCTGGCTGTCATTTCAAGACACTAAAATTGTTATTAATGCTATGATGAGTACTATCTTCTTAGAGGTTTATAGGTTAGACCTTAACCAGAAAAACAAACACCAATTCAAGCTACACCCAGGGACTTGGTGATCTAGGTGATGGAGGAGCTGAAAAACCAGTGGAGTAACCCAAGAGTCCAACAGCAGGAGGCCCTTCCCGCTCCTAGGCTGGCAAGACAGAGGGAGAAGATGGCATTCCCTGAGCTGGACGGTGGGCGGCAGGGCCTCTTGACAGACGCTCAGCAGACATGTCCACCAGGAGCTGGAGGTGGGGAGTATGTGAGCCAGTGCCCAAGAAGCTGCCCCGGGTGGAGAGGGAGAGAGGGAAATACTTTGGCCTCTTCTCTGCCCTGACCCCCATCCTCGCCACCCAATCTCTTGCCTTTTCCTTACCATTTGACAAACACAGCCAAAGAGTGGCTGATAGCCTGGGAAACGCTAATTATCCCACTTTCCCCTGATCATTTAGAGCAGAACTGAGGCATGGAGAAGAAATCCATTCTAGAACAAGTGGGCTTGGGACTGGAAAATATAACGAATGTACCAAGGAGAGCATCATTTCATGATTTACATTCTCCATGGATTTGCCTAACCTGATACAAAGTAATGGCCTCCCTCCAGGGAGCTTCTTAAAGAATACTTGCCAATTCAAAAGTATTACAAATCTTCAAGTCCTGTCTTTGAGCAGAAGTAGTGTTCAGTTTAAATAACTTGTTACCTAAGGTTCCAAAAGATATCTTGAAAGACTGATTTTTAGATCTGTGACTCTTTCTGGGGAAGGTAGTGGGGGCGAGGAGGGCAGAGTGCAAAACTGAAGTAGTTGGACAAATGCATTTAGTTTAGAACCCAGAAGGCCCTCTCCAAAAATATCTCAGAGGTGAACACAGGAAAGAGATTGTGTTCCTTGAGACTCAGAGTGGCAAATACTTTAAACAGAATGTCAAACCAACAGAACAAGTTGATAAACCCTGGGAATTCATTCCCCAGTCAACAAGCCAGAATTACACAAATAAATCTCTGTACTTCCTACACATCTCTGAAAATTTCTAACCTCTCCTTGGAGTCAGTTTATAATAATGCAAATAACCTCAAAAATAAATAATTTCTGACAGGCAGCTCTTTGAAAGGTGATAGAAATGAAACCAAAGTAGCAGAAATAAGAGAGTTGGACTCAAGAGAGCCTCAGGGCAATAATGAAAATGACACATTTTCAACCTAGCAGTGCTAAACCTTATTAAAGAAATGTCTAGAAACATGTAAAATGCTTTAATAGTTCATAAAAATAATTAGGGTTCTCAGCAACTTTAACCAAATGGATGTCACAGGCATCCTCCAAGGATGATGGCTAAAATATACTTTGCCTGTGAAAGGCTGTCTTTTTAGAAAGGAGTGTGGTCTAATGGAAAGAGCATGAGCTCTCTCCTTGTGGGGTGCAAGTCTTGCTAAGCTTGGTTCTACCCTATTTCATTTCCAGGTAAGCAAGGTCAGCCTGAGAGTAATCCAAAGGTTCGTATAGCTTGATGCCACAGCAGTGAGTTCAGGAAATCCTTTAAATGCCAAGACCGGGGGTATTTATCTATAACAAGAACTGCATTTTAGCAAGAAAAGAAAATGGTCACTCTGCAAAGCGCATTGACTCAATCAGTGCAGGGAGAAGCCCAGAAGCTCGGACCACCAGGGAGTCCTCATTTGGAGATGGGCTGGAGGTTGGGCAGGCTGCTATGACTTACACCTGAGAAGAGTAAGTGTGCTTCCCCCATTGCCCCTTGACCTTTACTTTTCTTGCTTTCTCCATTTTCTGTCATCTTCCCTCTTCTACGGTTTTTGCTCCCCATACTCCCCATCCTTTCTTCTTACATATCAATGGCCTGAGTTGATCTGTGGCTTCGATGGGCACTTGCCTACCCTACATATCCCAGCCTATATGGAAAACATGTTTAAAGCCAGGTTTTATAATAATTATTATTCACAGTAATACCAATATTACAAATCATGATTGCTTCCTTTATTACAACTCCTAACACAACTAGTGATATAAAAAATAAATGAAATGGTGGGCTAGGAAAATTTAAAACAGTATACAGATAAATGTCAGGGTTTATTGTTCTTGTTTTCTCATGTTCTCCTGAGAACACTCTTGGAGATGTTTAGGTCCAGTGTTTTAACACCAATTTTTTTCAGGGCCAAGATTATGAACAGACAGTAAATTCATATCATATTCAAAAGTAAGACCCCTTTGCAGTTTGCCCCTTCTCCTACAATATCCGCCTTCCTGTGGCAGAGAGAAACTCCAATTGCCAACTTATAGAATAAATCGGTAAGCTTCCTTCATTGGTAGAAGTCCATGGAATGCATTCCTCCTGCTCTATTTCTGCCCATGGAATTGACCACCTTCCCATTGGATCCAGTTAACAATAAAGAGAAGCACACTATTTCATATAAAAGCTACAGTTAGTCTGATTGCTTTGTGCCCAGGTGATTTATGGAACTGACAACACACCTTCAGCTGTCCTCTCTCAGAAAAAGAGAAGGGCCAAGGCCTGGGTTCCTATTTATTGTGATTTCATGGAAAGTCCCCTATTTCATTTGGTTCAGAGGTGCTGTGAAGTAGAAAACCTGAGCTGTATATCAATTCCTGTTGATGCACTTTAGTAATTTTACATACCACGATCAGTTTTCACAGCTGATCCTCTTTGCCCCAAATCTGGAGAAACAGTAAATTTACTGACTCTGGTGCCCAGTAAATGAAAACCATACTTAGGAAATCTACCCTGAAACATAACTTATTATATCAGATAGTTGGTTCTCTTTGCTAAAACCCTTAAACTCAAATAGAGCCATTAATTTTTAAAATTAATAGATTTTTATTTTCTAAAACAGTTTTGATTTACAGAAAAACTGAGCAGGATAGTATGGAGAGTTTCCAAGATACTATCCACCCATGCATGCACAGTTCCCCTATTATTATTTTCTTGCATTATTAGTGTGGTATATTTGTGAACATTAATGAACTAATATTGATACATTATTATTAACTGAAATCCAGAGTTTATATCAAGGTTCATTCTTTGTACAGTTCTTTGGGTTTTGACAAATGCATAATGACAGACATCTACCATTAGAGCATCATACGGAATAGTTTTATCACCCTAAAAAATCCCCTGTGCTCCTCCCATTCATCCCTTCCCCATTCCCCCCAAACCCTGGGCAACCACTAATCCTTTTTACTGTATATTTTGCTTTTTCCCAAATGTCATATGGTTGGAATCATACAATATGTGACCTTTTCAGACTGGCTTCTTTCACTTAGAAATATGAATTTAAGGTTCCTCCATGTTTTTTCACAGCTTGGTAGCTCAGTTCTATTTATAGCTGAATAATGTTCTGTTGTACAGTTTATGTATCCACTCACCTATTGAAGAATATCTGGGCTGCTTCCAGTTTTGGGATATTATGAATAAACCTGCTACAAATATTCATTTGCAGATTTTTGTGTGGACCTAAGTTTTCGGCTTATTTGAGTAAATAACTACGGGCATAATTGCTAGATTCTATGGTAGGAATATGTTTAACTTTGTAAGAAACTGCCAAACTGTTTTCCAAAGTGGCTGTATCATTTTGCATTCCTACCAGCAATGGCTGAGAGTTTCTGTTGCTCTGTATCCTCACCAGGATACTAAATATTTAATCATGTTTGTTAAAATTTTTAAGCTCAAATAGAGCCATACATTTCTCCTCTTTAATCAGGGACATTTATAATATCACTGGCGGTATTACACTCAGGATTATTAGCATGCTTTTAACGTATTTCTCTCAGATAATCTGAAAGACAGACACTTTTGGCTAATTGACACAATACCTAAACAAACAATTTTCAGAAGATTTTAACATCCTGTGATAGATTTGTGGACTGCGAAATGTAAGAAGACTAGAGGTAAGATTTTTGATGTACTTACGTATGAATTTATTTTTTTAAATTAAATTAATTTCTCCTATCCCCACCCCTCGTTGTTTGCGCTCGCAGTCTACTCTGTGTCTGTTTGTTGTGTGCTTGCCTTCTTTTTAGGATGCACCAGAACCAAACCCAGGACCTCCCATGTGGGAGGGAGGTGCCTAACTGCTTGAGCCACCTCCGCTCCCTGCTTGTTGTGTCTCTCATTGTGTTTTTCTCCTTTGTCTCCTCATTGTGTCATCGTGTTGCATCCGCTTGCTTCCTATTCATCTTCTTTAGGAGGCATCGGGAACTGAACCTGGGAGCTCCCATGTGGTAGGCGGGAGCTCAACTGCTTGAGCCACATCTGCTTGCCTGAATTCATTTTTATGTATTTATGCCTTGATGCATTTGAAAAGAAGATTTAAGATGTCTTTAAAACAATATGTGAGTTAAAAAAATTAAAATAACTCAGCAAGCAAGTCAGAGAAAGCATAAAATAAGAGTAAGAAAAATAAGATAGATTTGAGGTTTATACAAAAGCTGATGGCCATGTGGCTTTTTAATTTTTGTTATTTTTGTCTGTAATTCTGAATAGCTTTTCAGTGGGTAACCAGTTGCCCCAAAAGCTGTGAGTCAGCAGCGTTTTTCCTTTTCAAAGACCAGAAGAGAGCAAACAAGCCTGACATGCTGCCACTAGAAACTCTGTCTTGCCCCCTGACCCCCAAAATGACAGGTGGCCTAGTCTGTGTTGTTGACGTTACTGACCCTGACAGCCTATGACTCCTACAGCTTGATAACCTGTGAAACTTCGACAGGGGGAAGGGGTAGTCTACAGATAAGGAAAGTTAAACTTCTTTTTCTATCACGCTCTTTACTCTCCGTGTGCTCATCACAGATGTGCCTGCCAGAAAAGAATCTGAAAGCTTCCTGAGGCAAAATCCAAACAGAAAAAAACCTCATCTAGCATACAGATGGCAGCTTCCATTGTAGCGATGCCCAATTGGATCTACAGAAAGGATTTCCAAGGTCGAGACTCTCCGTAACGTTTTCCCCTCTACATCTCACCCAGAGATCTTTTATGTCAGGAAAGGCAAATAGAATTTTTTATGGAGTTACAACCTAGAATGAATGTCAATTGGTAGCAGATATCTAAAGCTCTATGTTGAGAACAATTTTAAGGCTATACCTGGACCCAATGGGAGGCACCAATGCGGCCACTTGGTGTTTGCCAAGATGTGGGAAGGAGAGTAGAGGCAAGTGTGGTGAGCATTTCTGGTCTCAGCAGTGCTCTCTGGTCCTTTGATTGTACTCCAGAGCTGTAGGACACGAACCTTATGTTACCTTTATTCCTTTCCTAAGACACTTTTAATAAGGATAATAAGTATTTTTTCCCTCTCTATACAACATGGAAAGACTGATGACTACTCCATCCTATGATTGCTTCCACGTTTATTAGTTGTTGTCAGAAAAGTGGCAAGATGCCCAACAGCATATTCCATATATTGAAAACATCCCCCCCCAAAATAACAATTTGTTTGGAATGTAGATGAAGAGCAAGAAAAGGGATCCCAAAGGCCCATATATTCAGGGATATGTCTTTTCTTTCATTACTTTGCAGACCCTTCCACTCTATTAATTTGCCCTTGAGCCACAAATATGCAGCTCTGACAGTCCTCTGCTTCCAGGATGTAAGTGTTTTCCAGCTTTAGCCCTTTCCTGTTATGGGTGCTGGAATGATTTAAGTCCAACCCACGTTGAGCTTGCCTTCTAAGATTCTGAAGGTGTTACTCAATCCTTTAGGAATACAAACGGCATTCTGGATGCTATCATGCTTGGAAGGGTAAACACAGATGTGTGCTGCCAGTGAGTTTTTGAGGAGGCATAGTGTGAGAACATCAACAACAGAATTCCAAGCCCTCTAAATGCTGTGGGAAACTGGCTTTCAAGGAGTAATACCTTCGATATGCAACCATCCTTCCACTAATCATTTCTTTAAGAATCAATAAGGTGTTCATAAAGCTAGTTGGTTGCTGAAAAGTATTTTTGGGAGAAAACTGAAACTATAGTGAAATTGTAACCATCGATTTACATTTCTAGATGAAGATAACAATAATAGAACCCTGGTGGCTAATGCTAATTTTCTGTAAATTTTTCATCTTTTGATCAATGACCGGTATCATTTGCAATGTTGTTGTAAGGATAGAACTTTCTCGGAGAGATAAGGCATGCTCAAATTGGTAGGTGAATTTCTTTTACTGATGTTGGATGTATTTACATTTTTATTATTGGAAAAGGACTCTGGTAGATGTGAACAGGTGTCTATGAAGAGCTATCACAGTGGGAAATGTTCATGGAATTTCCATACTTGGTTTCAACTCAGTAGTACATATTTCATAACATTTCAGCTAAATTAGCACATCCATTTTTTGTGTTATTGGGGGTGGGAAAAAAAGCTAACCTTTTCTTGCTCTTGAAAATCTGATTTTTTTTTAGCTTTTGTTTTTTTTTTTTTGAAATGGAAAAAAAGTTGCAAATATGAACTTCCACCTTGGTAGAATTAAAAGACTTATTCAAGCATGAAGAAAAGCTCAGTTATAAAGATTTGAAATATAACTCCCATGAACAATGAATGCCATCTTTTTCAATGCCAGCCATTGTAGGTGGTGTTCCCTACAGAGACATGGGCTATGAATCAGGAAGTTGATTAGACCATGGTCAACAGAAGACTCTCAGAGGGAGGCCTCTACCACGGCTGCTGTACCTCTGGGGAATCTTATGGCCATCACTATTATGTCTTACGTGGGCACTTGGGGAATGAATGCTTGACTATAATGTTTGCAACTCACATTTCATTCCAGTGGCATTATCAAGAGTGACTTGGAGGGTGGAATTAAGGTCTATAGCAGAGATTGCTAGCCAGTCACCAAACCTATTTGCTATGGTTTGATGTCCCCTATAAAGTCATGGTCAAGTCCTAACCCCTAGTCCTGTGGATATGAAGCTATTTGTAAATTGTATCTCTGCAGATGGTATTATTAGTCAAGGTGAGCCCAAACTGGATCAGGGTGGGTCTTAATCCAATATGACTGCAGTCCTTATAAGCAGAGAAAACGTGGACACAGAGTGAATAGGAGACAAGAGGAGACAGATGGCCGTGTGGCAGAGGCAGAGATTACGTCGGGGATTGCTGGCAACCCACCACCAGAACGCTACAGACTTCAGAGAAAGCATGGTCCTGCTGACATCTTGGTTTTGGACCTCCAGCCTCCCAAACTGTGAGACAACAAATTCCTGTTGTTTAAGCCAACTAGCCTGTGATGCTTGTTATAGCAGCCCTGGCAAACTAAGACACTATTTTTTCTTTTTCCTAGATTAATTTTCTCAGCCTCCCTTCAGGTAAATGTGGTCACATGACTGAATTCTAGTCAAGGGAATATGGTACTTCTACCCTTGATCTGTTAAAACAGAAATTCCTCCCTCCTCTTCCCCTTTGGCAACTTGTAACTGAGAACCTGGTGTCGTGGAAGTCATTTGTTGAAGATGTTAGCATACCAGGATGGAAGGAGCCTGGGCCATGAATTAGTACTTGGAGAAAAACCTCCTGACCAGGAATATTCAGTAGACTGTTACGTGAATAAGAAATAAAATTTCATTGTGTTAAACCATTGAAAGTTTGAAATTTGTTAGTTTCTGTTGCTAGCATTGCCTTAAATAATATAGACACTTCCCCTTATAATCTTCAGAAACTCTTCAAAGGCTTCTCAGAATAAACATGCAACCTAAATAAAATGACATGCTTGCTAGGCAAAATCAGCTTTTAGATATGGCCCCTTGACCCTAGAAATGAACAGAGTTGATGGTAATACATTATACTGAGTATAACTAAGACAGCTGGTTTATAACTGGGATTGTGGCTGAAAAGGTAGTCTTGGGATGTAAATGTCAACAGAAAGAAAGCTAGAGAATAATCTAGGGACTGAGTAACATAGTGAACCCAGAAGTGGATGAGAATTATGGGTAATAGTACAAATACAAGAATGTTCTTCTATGAACTAGGAAAAATGTATATCACTATTACAAGGTGGTAAGACTGTGGAGATACATGGGAAAAGTACAGTTAATGTAACCTACGGACTATAGTTAACAGCGATATTGCAGTATTGTGACATCAATGTCAATGTTAATAGTTAGAGAGGTATGGAAAAAAGTATACCAAATGTATGCTATAGACCATAATTAGTGGTAATAGCCTGATGATGTTATCTCATATTCTGTAACAAGTGTTCCACAATAATGTAATGTCTTGGTAGAGGGGTTTTGTATTGGAATTCTGCACATTTGTGTGATTGTTTTGTAAGTTCTCTACTTCTCTAATATATATATATATATTTCCCCATGACCCTAAATCCCTCCTGGATAAAAATTACAGACTAGCTTCCAAATCTCCCACCTCTCACAAGGGCATAAGCAGTGGAGGATATGTCAGGTACAAAGGTATCATCAGTTCTAGGTACTGTGTTTCTTTTTCTAAAAAAAAAAAACCAAACACACACACACACACACACAAAACATCAACAATAAGCATTGCCTTAAAAATTTAAGGCCTAAGAAAGTCAAAATGCTTTGTCTAAGGCAACAGGTTGCATATTAAAGTTTTGGGAGATTTTTTGTTTACTTGCTTCTTTTCCCTTTTTTTGCATGGAGTGTTGAAACTATGGAAAAATCTTTATGTCACACTAATAATGTGACTGAAACATGAAAGTCACAGAAGTAAGTAATGTAAAAGCAATGATTTATACCCTAAATGAAAGGAAAACCATGTGAACCAAGTTGGGTAGAATTAAAAGTAAAAAAATCTCTATTAGTCACTTGGAAGTTTCCAAATATTCAGATGTTTGGCACTAGGTAAGCAAAAGATTTGTATGAATCATTGTGTTTTTTGGGACAATTCTTTTGGCATAATTGTTAAACATTAATTAAGATAATGTATTTTTTATGTACACATAAATTATATAAAAACATAGTGGCTATCATTATATAAAAACCTTCAGAAATAGTTTTGATAAGAGGGTTATTCAAAATGTATTTTGCATTTTTTATTGTCTGAGAGTCTGCCCATACATTTATAAAATATTCTCCAGAGATATGACAATGGAGTAATTTTGCTAAAAAAAATACTTGTATTAAGGTTTTAGTGTTTCCCAATATATTCTGAACAAGCATATGGAAATGTGAACTTGTCAACTAACAATATTAAGTTATAATTTTTTGCTGAAAGCAAAATGGAAAAATTAAGCTCTATATCCAGGCCCAGAGGTAAAAAAAAACTCTTTAGAGTCCTAATGAAAGTAAGGCTGCTCTGATCCATGCTCTGGCCTTGGTGTTCCATAGACGGATGCTAGAACATCTATAAGTATTAGAAGTAGTCTTCGGGAAGCAGATGTGGTGCAAGTGGTTGAGCCCCCACCTACCACATGTGAGGTCCCGGGTTCGGTTCCCAGTGCCTCCTAAAGAAGACGAGCAAGACAGCAAGCTGACACAACAGGCTGGCATGGCAAGCTGATGCAACAAGAAGATGCAACAAAGAGACTCAAGGAGGAAAAACACAATGAGAGACACAACAAAGCAGGAAGTGGAGGTATTCTCATAGGAGGTCTGGGTTCGGTTCCAATGCCTCCTTAAAAGAAGACACAATGAACAGACATAGCAAGCACAAGACAATGAGGGAAGGGGGGAGAAATAAATAAATCTTTGGAAAAAAAAAAAAGAAGTAGTCTTCAACAACAGTGGACAGGATACTTTTCAATTGGATCTAGGACACTTTTAGTTGTTTAGGGTAAGTATTAGGAATAGGGCCCAATAAGGGAAGAGCAGAATCTTTGAATGTAAAATGCTTTTCATCTCATGAGATACTTACCTTCGAATCTTAGAATTATAATGGTGGGAGAGAATTGAGCAGTTGACTTAACCAACTTATTACCTGGTGGCACAAAAATACTGTTAACAAGTATTTAGCAAATGTCAGCCAATGACCTTACATCAGATGCTATTGTGGGATTCTTTTTACTGAAAGAAGACAAATCCTCTATTTTTGAAAGAGCTTGGGATTTAGTTAAGGCTGAAAACAACAACAACAACAACAAAAAAAGCAACTGCCTTAAAGATTCATATAAAGCAAAATAATGAAAATTAAGTGTTATCAGGATACAAAAGAGAATTGGTATTCATGGGTGATATTAGCCAAAAGAGCTGCGTTTTTGAGATTAACTTTAAAGGGTATGATGGACATGAATTACTGAAGGTTACAGAAACAGAGTTTCAGACTGCAGTACGGTGAGAATGGGGAAGAGTCACAGTGGAAATTTACATTTATAGAATCTCCCATTGAGGTGAGGGTTTAATTTAGTCTGAGAATGCCGTATCTAGGAATTGTGCTTTTTGTGCCACTTTCAGCAGATTTTTTAGTTCATAATTTTCCTCTGGCCCTGGTTGTAAGATATTTATGCTTGACTGTGTTCATTGTTTTTTGTGAACTTATAAAAATTGCTTTTTTATTAGTCTATAAAAGCCATGTTTGGAAACAGCCTAAAATAAAAATTAATGCAACTTATCACCCTACAGCATGGAACAAGTGCCTGTTTCGCTCTCATATTTAAGTACCGCAGATGCATTGAAACGTAATAAAAATTGTCCCCTGGCCCATCAACACTATCCAGAGAGCAGGAAGCTGAAATCTGTGAATTGCCCATAGCTGAAAGGGAAGTCTTTTGAAAGCTGCACAGTTAAGACTCTGAGAACAGGTATGTTATTGCTAGAGGCACAAAGTCCGGACTTTGTGAAGCAGATATTTATTACTTAATAAACACTCTCCCCTCTTCATCACCTTGGCTTTTGAGTTTTTAAGATGGTTGTTCTGATTTAGCTTTGAAATTCATCTTATTGAACGGAAAAACAGGCTGCATTCTCTCTGGTCCTTAAGGAATCATTGGGAAGAAGTAAGACGTAGGAGATTAGCTGGTTTAAACCATGGTCAATAGCCATCTCCCCATGTCCATGAGGACATCTGAAGCATTATAGGAAATCCATAAAATGGGCTGGTTTGCCACAATCATTGCTACAACAATAATTATTATTATTAATATATTATAAAAACAAACATAGCCCAGAGTCCTGCAGATGCGATTGCTTCCCAGCAGGTAGCGCGGACCTCCCCCCGTTCCTTCCCTTCTGAAGGGTGTGTGGGGGAGCTGCTCAGCTTGCCAGCGCTTGCAGTGGAAGCCAGAGCCCAGGTGAAGGACAAGAGGGAGAGAGGAAAACACAATAAACATTTCCCAGGCTTTCCCATGTAGTCTCCTGTTGAGATACGTCAACAGCCTTCACCAGGCTGACGCTCCCGTCAACATCCCCCGGTTAGCTGGCATCCAGGCCCTGAACAGAGTGCCCTTGTCTTTATAAAACAGCATCCCTAGCGGGGCTCGGAAGGGACTGATGTGGAAAAGCCACGCCGACAGCTTGTTACTTCAGGCGCTTTTCAGAAATCTTAAGGACATACCCATCTTTGAATGTGTGATTTCATTCTTATTCTTTTTTCAACAGACACGCCAATCCTTTATTTGAACTTTGGAAATCAAAAATTGTGCCTGCTTCATCTTTAGGAAAAGTATGCTGGCCCTCCCAAATGCGATAGGAAGCTGGTTCAAATGATCAGGGCATTAAAGAGCCACAGTGGAAGAATTCTAGCTAAATAGATACCATCTGTGCCCACAAAGCAAGCACATCTCGTCCAGCAGCTTTCGACCCGATCACTTCTCAGCTATTGGCCTTACAGCTTGTCCGGGAGGACACGCCTGGGGTTCCCAGGACACAGACCAATTGGTTGTGCAATGAAGACTTTATGAGAAACTTTTTTTTTTTTTCCTCTTTTCCTAAGGGCCTGAAATCAGCAAGCCAAAAAAACATTTTATCCTAATATAGAAAAGAATTAGACAGCAGATGCTTCTTCACAGCAGCCTGCATGCTGGGGAGAGAAAAAATGGCGGGGCCCTCTCTGGCAGGAGTTAGGGATGAATCATCATGGGAGTGTTTGTGGTAAAATCACATTTTTCTTTTAGACAGTGGAACTATTATCGTTGAGCTACGGACAGCTAGTCAGAGTGACTTTGAGGAGACCCTTTTTTTTTTTTTTTTTTTTACCACATAAAGCATGTGTCTCTGGGTCCAAGGGAACAAAACATCCAAGAATATCATTGTGGGAGGAGAGGTGACAGAAGACGACCCTGGAAAAAGTTGGCTGAGATCAAGGGAGGAGAGCCAACAAAATAATGAAGATGATTTGTTTTCTTTTTGAATATCGGGTAGGAATCAGGTCATATTTCCACAATTATGGGACAACAAAAGGTCACCACAACTAACAATTTTCCCAGAAGTCCCCATGAGGTAATCTACAAAGACCAAAGTCAATTCTGTGTCACCCAACCAAAGGCCACCAGGGGCTGAGGTAATTTCTTAGGCTTGAAGAGTGAAAGCCCCATTTCATCAGGCCTTGCTGAGATCAGGAAGGGATAGGAGGAGAAGGAGAGGTAGGGAGGAAGCTGCTCCATTTCTAATGCCCTGGCTCTTAACTCTACCTGGCAATGGTAACAGATGGACTGGTCAGCTCCTTATCCGACTAATTTAACTCCTTGCCACCAGTCTCTTCTCTCATTTAATTAGTACTTTAGTCTTTTCAAAAGATGAAATTGGCCCCTATACATCACTTCCCTTTGCAAGCTCCCCATTAACTATGAGGCAAAGTCCAGCTTCTTTAGCCTGAACATCTGTAACTTACGGATGCTTCCTGACGTCACCACTACCTCCCAGTAGAGCTGTAAAGAGTCCCTCTGATCCAAGATGACTTTCTTCTCACTACACCTGGAGCAAAGCACCTTCATTTTCACCTGTTTAGTACCTTCATTCTGTTGTTCCCATCAAAATGTTCACTGCCGTCTGTACATCTGTCTATCCAGATCTGTCTCAGTGATACTGGATATAGTTCTTTCAATTCTGAGTTTCTAGAGCAGCCACTCTTTATGCTTTTGTAATTTTTCTCTTCCTTCGGGCCTAAATTGAATTTTTACAATATTATTACAAATTTGTACAGACTGTCTTCCCTATGGAGAGTGAAAGCTCCTCTTCGATGGGGACAGTGTCATAGCGTTTTTCCATTTTTATATTTCCTATATCTCAAACATTTTAATGTACATATTCAAAATCTTTTTCTCCCCCGCTCCTTTCAGCCTGTGGCTTCTTAAACCTCATTGCCAGCCTTTGGGAATAGGAGACTAAATCCAATGATGCAAACGACTGGAAGCTCTTTTAGAAGCATCAAGTATCACCGTGCCACTATCTGTTCTCTCCCCACAAGGTCAAGAGATCAGAGGCACTTTTGAGCTGGCCAGGATGCTGGATGACATCAAGCCAAATTCTCTCATCTTGGAGGTGAGTAAACAGCCAGTCTGAGAGAAGTTATGCACCATGATCGAGGTTCAGAGCAAGGACCAAAGAATCATGTCTCTGGAGTACACAGCCCCGTAATTTCTTCCCCCTTTTATTATATTGCCTTTCACCTTACCCTTCCCATGGCTGCTGGGCTAATGAATATTTGATTTTAGAAAAGAACCTAAAGGAAGGGAGGGGGAAAAAATTAGGGTTTTCTTGAATAAGTTGTTAGCCTTTCAGTTAAGTTTTCAGTGCTTCAGGAATCTAGTGAATGATTGTCAGTCATGATTGTGTTTGCTTTCACTTTGATTTGGTTTAGATCTTTTTTTTTTTTTTTTTTTTTGACATTTTAGAATTTGCTTTCGATCTGTTTAGCCATTTTGCTTCCCTCACTAATTATGCTTCATAATCAAAATGAAACCACATTCTGCCCTTCAGGTTGTGAGGTTACTGTTTCACTGTTATGTACTTCATCTGAGAGAGAGCAAAAATCATGATGTCAGGCCCAGAAAAGATAGTTCCCAAAGGGGGTTTCTCTCAAAGTGTTGATCAGATATTCAAAAATAGATAAGTGCTTACAATGTGAAAGAAGAGTAGAAATTGGAAGCACTTCAGAAATATCTAAAGTCACTCCATGTATGCTTTGGGACTGCGAGAGGCATTGCTAGAAGGAATAAAATTAAAATATCAATATAGTTTTAAAGAAAGAATTCTAAAAGCAAGACTTAAAAGCCCCGGAATCCAGCTTTTTCTCAAGGCATGACATTTAATTTCCTTAAGTCTCAGTTTCCCCCTCAGATGAAAATTACGCCTGTTTCGTACACCTCATATATTTGCTTTTATTGTTAGAAGTATATGTAGAAGTGTGTGGTAAATTTATTTACATCTTGAATTTATTTTTGTGGTCTTGGGTCCACAAGGATTATTCATTAGACTGAGATTTATTTTACTGGTTGTGTTATACAGCTTGGTCATGTGCATTAGCCAAAAAGAAAATAATAGCATTTTTATTATTTAAATGTAGGGCTTATGAATCAAGCTGCAAGACAGATGGACTTGATCATATAGTGCTCAACTTTTTATTCTTTATGCCTCTATGTTGTCTTCTCTCCATTTCTCTCTTTCCACATTCCACCACTCTATTCCAATCACTGTCAGTCAGCGTACCAGTTTTCCCTTGTTTTTACTCCTCAACTAGATAGCTCTACAACTGACAGGGGCTGCTTAGGAGAGACACAGCAACTCACAACACCCGAGCCAGGTATGAATCTGACAGCCTCTGTTACCATGGATATGCACAGATTAATGACAGAGACCTACACAAATAACCAGCAGTTTGACTAATTTACCCTGAAGGAGTTTTGCATGGTGGGGTAGTTATGTGTCCACTCACTGTCTTCATTGTAGACAGGATGAATCTACTTGATCCATGAAACCTTTTACTGTGATCTTTATGGAGAATGCCCAGGTATAGTTTCATGGTAAGAAAGATTCTCAGAACTGACCCAAAACCCCTCACCTTCACTGCCATGCTCACCTTTAGGATCACTGCAGGGCACACATAATCAACATTTCTATAAAGTGGCATTTCATTTTCCATAAAGGTAATCCTGTTAATATAATAGTTACCTAAAATCTAATTAGGCCTCAATTTCCGCTTTCAGCAGAGATAGGGTAGCTTATAGTAGGCCAAACCTTTCACTGATAAGACACGGCAAAAAGGATCATTGAAACAATTGGAAAATTAAAATTTAAAATAAAATATACCACTTAAAATAGCTGAAATACCTAAGAAAGGGGTGCAAGACCTCTACACTGAAAATTAGAAACGCTATTGAGAGAAATTAAAGAACAGCTAAATAAATAAAGGCATATTCCATGTTCATAGATTAAAGATTCAATATTTCCAAGATGTCAAATTTCCCAAAATTTATCTATATACTTACCACATTTCCTATAAAAATCCCAGTAGGATTTTATTGCTCTTTTTGTTGTTGCAGTGAAAGAGGGGAAATTGACAGATTCAAAAATATACACAGACATGAAAGGCTATCTTGAGGAAAAACAAGGTTGGAGGACTTACGCTACCAGATATAAAGACTTATTCCAAAGTTTCCTAATTTAGACAGTGTGATGTTGGTTTAATGATAGACGAAGAGTCTAATAGAACAGAATAGAGAATCTACAACTAGACTGTCTTCTGAGGTTTAACAAAAGTGACATTGCAATCCAGTGGTGAAAGGTTGTCTTTTCAATAAAAGATGTCAGGTAAACTATCTGTTTATCGAAGAAAAATCAATTTTGACCTCCTGCCACAAACCATATAAAAATATAACTCAAGATGGTCCATGTACATGGTAAAATCCTAGGGTGTCTAGAGGGTGACCTAGGAGAGTATTTTGCTGGGTAGGATATTTGGGTAGGAAAATATTTCTTACACAGTAGCCAAAAAGCACTAATCACAAGGATAAGCTTGATAAATTGGGCAAAATTAAAATACAAAATTAAGTCCATAGGAAGACACCATTAAGAGAGTGACAAGGCAAGCCACAGATAGGGAAAAGACTTTTGCAGTACATACATCTGACAAAAGACTTATATCTGGAATACATAAAGATCTCTTACATATCAATGATAAAAAGGCCAGTAGGAAAAGGAGCTAAGGCTTTTAACGGGCATTTCCAAATGGCAGATAAACAGATGGAAAATGTTCACCCTCCTTATTTGTTAAGGAATTTCTAATTAAAACTAAGATGTGAAACTCTTACACACCCACCAGATTGCGAAACTAACAAAGACTTAAGAGATTGTAACCAGAAGATTATAAGGATGAAGGGCAGCTGGAAGCCTCATACACGTCGATGGGCATGTAAATCGGAATAGCTGCTTTAAGAAACAGTTTGTCAATATCGAGTAATATGTACAATACGCAGACTTTTATGACCCATAATCGTAAGCCCAACAGCAATGCCTATGAGTGTGTGTCCCAGCAATGCTGATCACAGCACAATTTGTAAGAGCTCCAAAAAATCAATGAACATTTAATGCTTTGTAGATACATGCAATAGAATATTAAATAGCAAGGAGAATTAACAAACTACTATTACGTGCAACAAGGTGACTGGATCTCTGCAAACATAATAGTGAGTGAATGAAGCCAGGCACAAAAGAATACAGACTGTATAATTCCATTTATATAAACTTCAAACACCAGCTAAACTAAACTCTGGTGATAGAAGTAACGAAAGTAGGGGCATTGCAACTGGGCGAGACATGAGGGGCTCCTTGGGTGCTGGCTAATATTCTGGATTCATGGTTACAGAAGTGTGTTTACTCTGTGTAAATTCATCAAAATGAGCAGTTTTTGGTACTTTCTGTATGTGTATTACACTTCACTAAAAAAGACTTCTTAAAAACAATCTAGATAGTTCGCCTATTCCCCTTGCTTTTATTATTTTTTCTATATCATTTCCACTATATTTATATTATAAATATTATTACTATATTATATATTACATTTATATTATCTATTATTCACTCTATATCATTTAATTCAATTACTGTTAATCTCTAAAGTTGCTATGCAATATCTGTGCAGTATATAGAACTTTGCCTGAAATAATCAGGAAATTCTCAGTTCTTAAAGGTTTTGTTTTGTTGTCTTTTAAAAATCAACACACATACAATCAAGCTGTCAAGGACCCAGTTTGTCTACTGGAGATAGGGAGATTCAGACCAAGAAGGGAATTTTAATATGGTCATGCATTATTATCTATAACCTGTAGGATGAATAAAGATAAGAATTAAAGGGGATTTAACTGAAAATAGCCTTGTGATAAAGACAAGTCACTTTATTTCAATGACACTAAACTTCCACTGTGATTTTTATCTTGTCCTTATTTAGTTCCTAGACCCAAACCGGGTTTTATTGGTTTTCTCTTTCTTCTCTCTCTGATTCTTAAGCTCTGCAAGGTCAATGTAACCTATGGAAATGAAATTGCCCTTTTAGCTGCTTTGCACAATGTCACTGAAGAGATAGGTGAGAAGGAAAGCAGGTGTGAAGCCAAAAGTGTTTGTAAAGCCTGAACTACTTGTTGTGTCACTGCTTGAAGTGACTCTGATGTTATTTTGACTTACTATCCTTGGAAACAGCCCTTTCTCAATGAGCTCAGAGGTTCAAGCCAACCACATAAATTAAACAACACAAGGTCTCATAGGAGGGTAGATAAGGGGGAGAAGAAGATACAGCTAATAGCCTGTAGGCAAGTAGAAGGGTTGTGCTTTTTTGTTAAAAGCATTGCGGTCACTGCTGGGTGTCTTAGTTTGCCAAAGCACTGCTGATGCAAAATACCAGAAATGGGTTGGCTTTTAAAAGGGGAAATTTATTAGGGGTGAAAGCTTACAGTTCCAAGGCCATGGAATGTCCAAATCAAGGCACCATCAGAGATGCTTTCTCACCAGTCAGGTACCACATGATGAAGCAAGATGGCGGGCCATCTCTGCCTAGGTCTCTGCCTTCCTCTCCAGGCTCACGGCCTCTCAGAGCTCAGCTTCCGGAGCTCAGCTGTGAGCAACCAAGCATAAGGCTCGTCTCTTTCCAGCCTCTTTGCTCAGTCCCAGCTGCTCTGCTTTCTTCCTGAGTTCAGCTGTGAGCCATCAGGCATGAGCAGGGCTGGTCTTCTGACCCTTGAGCCGCTCTGTGAGCCCAGACCCTTGGGGGCTTCTTTCTGTGCCTCTGTGCTCTGTTGGTTCCAGACTCTGGGACCGCTCTCAGCCCACAGGGCTCCCCTGTTTTCTTGCGGTCTTCTCTCTCATGGCAGGATCAACACGACGTCTTCCTTTTCCTCTGCGTGTCTCCATTTATACAAGACCCAGCAAGAGGGCAAAGACCCAAGCTGGCTTATGCCTGACTGACATAGTCCAATCAAAAGCAATCTAACCAAGTGATCTAAAGGGAATCTAATGAATCAAAGAGTTCCACAGCCACAGGAATAATGTTTAAGAATGGAATCTTTTTGGATTCACAAAAGAACTTCAAACTGTCACACCGGGTGTCTCAGTTCGCCAGGGCCGCTGTAGTAGACCAGATGGCTCAGACAGCAGGATCTATTT
The DNA here is from genome assembly GCA_026826555.1 of Tolypeutes matacus. Lineage (NCBI taxonomy): Eukaryota > Metazoa > Chordata > Mammalia > Cingulata > Chlamyphoridae > Tolypeutes > Tolypeutes matacus. The sequence continues at coordinate 7,973,133 of JAKSZT010054400.1, forward strand.
TCTCACACTTGGAGATGTGAAGTTCAAAATCAAGGTGTCGGCAGCTTCATGCTTTCTCTAAATCTGCAACATTCTGCCTCTGTCACATGGCCATCTTGCTCCCTGCCTGCCGCCTCCTCTTTTCTACTGTGGTGACTAAATTTCTCTGCTTATTAGGACTCCAGTCATATTGAATTAAGGTCCGCCCTGATTCAGTTTGGTATCCTCTTAACTAATAATATCTTCAAAGATTCCATTTACAAATGGGTTCACATCCCCAGGAGCAGGGGTTAGGACTTAAACATGCCTTTGTGGGGGACATGACTCAGTCCATAACACTGTGTTAAAAGTCCTTGTCCTTACATTTCCAAGGATAATTTCCTCAGTCATTGAAATACTATGCTAACTTCAATTTGCTCACCTAGCACGAGCAATTTAATTGCTCTGGTTTTCCTTTTCGGAATTCTCTTGTCTCATTGTTCTTACTTTATACTTGCTCATCAAAATATAAAGACAGGACAACTTTTTTTTCCCTTGAAGCACTCTCCCACAAAGGAGAATGGAGATAAAATTATTGGGGGGAATTTTTAATGTCATTTTGAGATTAAATTTCTAGGTAAGGAAATACATAACTGATAGGAGTGAGCGGTGAGGAAGAAAACACCCATACGCAAACCGACCCTAAGGAAATAGAATGATGACATCTTATTGCATCCAGGGGTCTATGAAAAGATGATCAAGGGTAAATAAATGGGCTGTTACTGGCCATTCCTTTAAGGCTGTTTGTACCACTCTAGTTTAATATGTGCCTTTGGAAGACTTGAGCTACCTAAAGACGAGAGAAGATCTTACTGAGGTTTTGTCTAGTCTACCAAGACCATGCTGCTCACTGAAGGGGAATCTGGAATCATACTCCTCTAATTTATCCAGTGACAAACTCTAGTTGTCTAAAAAGGACAAAATGATACCTATGCAGCAAAAGGACATTTTACAGAAGATCTGCTCAGAAGGAAAGTAAAATTTGATTCTAAGAATTTTCATGCCAAAAATTGCATTTTCAAATGCAATGAACAGTCTCAACAGAAAACTCACACTAGCACTCAACCTTGTTTACTAACAAAGCAGCTTCCACCACTTCCAAGAGCCAAGAGCTGATTCTTTTGATCTCTTTGCTTCCTAGGCAGAAGTCCACTTTCTCTGAATTAGCACCATATTTGGAATCATAGCACTTTTCCATCTCTAGTCTTCTTAAACAAACTCAGAATGCCGACTTGCTCCAATGTAAATCCCTAAGACTAGTAAACACGCCTCTCCTCATCCCCATCCCAGCAATGCGTGGCCATGTGTCTCAGAGATGATGATGGCGTAAAGCAGGGGTTCTTCACCTTTTTTGCTCCACGGACCCTTTTTGCCCGTCAGGTGAAAACCATGGAATGCGACTGTAATTTATTGCATACATTCATAAGTGAAGGAAATGCTAGATTTCAGTTAGAGAAAATAAAGATGACTTTTTTCAATTCAAGCTCATGGACTCCCTGAAATCTATCCATGGATCCCTTGGAGGGTCTGTGGACCCCTGATTAAGGCACACTCATCAGACTACCTGCCTGTAAATGGTATGGTTATAGCAGGGCTCAAACTGTTGAAGCAGAGCAGTGGAGAGTATCTTTCTCAATGAAACATAGAGAAGCTGATATGCTACAGTTATGGTTAACGCCTCCCTGTAACCAACATGGCAACAGAGTAAACTTATCGGGAGCCAGATTTGTCCAGTGCTAGTACTTTGTGATGTGCATATAAACACTTGAAATATTTGGATGGGTATTCTAATCAAGATGAATGGGCATTCCTCATGCCCCATCCAATGAAAGGACTTTTAAAAAGTAATGCACTGCTGCATTTTATATTAGCTTGGTAAACTTTTAATCAAGGATATGACTTTGTATTTATGAATCTATGGCCACAGATAACCAGTGCTATTGAGAAACCAGCAAGTTTAGAAGTAACTTTCAATGTTACATAGTTTTCATAAACCAGGGGTCACTGATTCTATATTTTAAACTGATATGTCAGATAAAACAAGTTAGTCCATCAAGTGCAAAGTAAATAAACTCTGACCCCAGGTTTCTTATATTGCACTACTTATTATATATGGAATTTAAACCATATATACTTTAACCAGGAGGTCCCGGGGATCAAACCCAGGTCCCTCCATGTGGGAGACGGACACCCAACCATTTGAGCCACATCCGTCCCCCTTTTAAACCATATGTACTTTAACACTAACATTTGCATCATACAACCTGTATGTTAGTAAATAGTTTCCAAGCAAATCAAAATCAGTTTAATTTTTAAGAATCCACGTTTATAAAAGGCAAAGCTACCTTTGTATGAGCAGGTTCATCATAGAAGAAAAGCAAAGAATTATGTAGATGTAGAAAACCATAGAACTTAAAAAATGGAAAGTTTTGGTTCATGTTACCTGCTATAAATTAGGAGGCTGAAATCCAAAAGAAGCTGAATTACGTGTCCAAGTTCATACAACTAGTTAGGAGAAAAACTAGGACTGAAACAGAGATCTCTTAATTTCTAGTCTAGTTCTTGCTCCACTATAACATGATTCCTTTAGAATATTAGATTTTCATAGCATAGGTCAACACACTTTGATCATATAGTATGTAATTTCTTTGTTAGCACTTGTCAGGAAAATATGTTTCTGTGCTAACGTAACACTCTTGCAGCATAAGAGACAAAGAAGAGTCGATTGTCCTGGACTCCAGTTGAAAACAACAGTCTCCTGACTCCTTGCAACCCAAATTCAGAATGTGTTCCAATCCCCTGAGGACCGTTTTGCCATGGCGCCCTGAAGAATTTAGGTGGTTGCTACCAAGAGTCCAGAAATAAACTCGAGGACTAAGAGATGGTACATTGAGTCCCTTCATAACTTGAGGCATTGTGTCCTCTGCCAAGAGCGGGATCTAGAATTGTTTGGCTCTATAAGTTTTAGCATGATGAAAACTGGGGTATGGGGCACATCTGAAGCCCTCCTGCATTTTAAATAGGTCGGAGCAGGGAAGAATATTTTTAAAGTTTCTGACAATTTATTGAAATATTTTGTTCCTGTTGCTATTGCCATGTGATGTGAGTAGAGCTCTTTGCTCCCAAATTTTACACAGCAAACCAGAAAGCTTAAAGAGGCAACTACCTCTTCTTTTCCAAATAAAAATATCAATTTGCCAAGCATTTTACTCACAATTATCAGAGAGTCCTCTACCCCATGACATGTAATCATGCTTTCATTCTCTCTAAGGAATGGCTCTGTCTTATGATTTTCACATAAGTTAAACATAAGAAGAATGAGAGGAAATGCTCAAAGATGGTGTTTGGATGACTGCACTTGGTGACTGTGGAAGGGGGGACCATTGAGAAAAATGAAAAAAGAGCAGTAGGTGCTGGCGGGAGAGATGTGGAGAGGCAGAGCTGTCAGCAGGTGAATAGTTATTAAATAAATAGTGTGTTCTTGCAAGGAACTCACTGTCCATTAGCAGAATTAGATAAGCAAGGAGAGAAAGAAATGGATACTTATTTATAGGTGAGTGTCCTGGTAGCATTTTCCAGCAGGCAGTTTGAAAACACTGAACAGATCAGAACTTACTGATCTCTTTGTGTGGGAGAGGGTCAGTGAGGAATGTAAAGATTCTTTGAGATGGTACCGGAATTCCTCTCAGGAGGGGACTTAGGTGTGTTGGGAAATACAACTTGAGGGCCAGTAGAAGGTGGTGTCTGATTATCGGCTGGCTCCAAGGCCCTGAGAAGAGAGCTTACGGTGTTCTGTTGGATAAAAAGCATGTGCATGTGTTGAGGGGAGGATGGGGGAGGTTAGGAGCTTCCAGAGCACTTCTAACAGTGGGGTCCACAGTATCCTAGAGGTCCCTGAGATCTTTTCAGGGGATCTGCGAAGTCTGAACCATTTACAGAAGACTTCGATGCTATTTCTCACTGTGTTGACACTTGTACCATTGGTGCAAGGGCAATGGTGGGTAAAATTGCTGTGGTCTTAGCACAAATCCAGGCAGTGACACCACCCGTTTTTCTGTTTGAAGGAAATTCATTGAAGAATGTCTTTGAGGAGGCAGTAAAAATAGTTAAATTTATTAAATCTTGATCCTTGAGTATATAGCTCCTTTTCCAAGTTTATATCTGAGTGTGGCCATATACTTCAACCAAAGCAACTATTACAATAGATGGAATACGAAAATAGATATGAGAATCCAGCTGTGTCTTTTAACACCAGATATTCAAGAGGTTTGCAAAAAAAAAAAAAAATGTAAAACAATGTCACTTTTGATACACTGCAGATCTGTGTTGCCCAATACAGTCGGTGCAAGTCCCATGTGGCTATTTACATTTAAATGAATTAAAATTAAATTCAGTGTTCAATTCCTCAGTCACCAGAGGCTCATTTTCAAATGCTCAATGGCTGCAATGTGGTTGGTGGATTATGTAGAGGATGGCACAGAAGGCATTTCCACTATTGCAGAAGGGTCTAGACTGCGTATTTTTTTTTTTTAAGATTTATTTATTTGTCATCCCCCCCCCCATCCCCACTGTTTTGCACTCGCTGTCTGCTCTCTCTGTGTTCTTCTGTGCCTGGTTGTCTTCTCTTTAGGCGGCACCGGGAACCGATCCTGAAACCTTCCGGAGTGGAGAGAAGCACTCAGTCTCTTGTGCCACCTCAACTCCTTGGTCTGCTGCATCTCTTATTGTCTCTCCTCTGTGTCTCTTTTTGTTGTGTCATCTTGCGCGGGTCAGCTTGCCTTTCACCAGGAGGCCCTGGGAATTGAACCTTGGACCTCCTATATGGTAGACGAGAGCCCAATCGCTTGAGCCACATCTATTTCCCTAAAGGTGACTTTCTGATCTGTGTGTTTCTAGACTGAAAGGAAATGTTTAAGGAAAAAACGAATCCTATTTCAACTGGAATGTGTAAAAGTTAGCCTTCTTTCAATAAAGCTGGTTCTGTTCTCCTCTTCACATTTGCTTTCTTTGGGCACTTGGAATCTCAGATTCCCACTGGTGCCAGGGACACATCAGATCAAGGAGCAGAGGAAGCAGACACCCATTTTTACTCCAGAGCCCAACCTCAGAGTTGAGGGGGTCAACCTCAGAGTGTCGGGAGCAATAAAGTCCCATTAGGTCAAGAGTCCCTGGTCTTTGGTGACCCTACTGCCTCTGGAGCGCTTATGCAGATGGGAGAGAAAAAAAGCAAGATAACATTTTTTTTTCCCCCAACATGAATTCAAATTACCTCCCCCCCAAAACCTTCTTGATTGCACATTTACCCCCAAATGCACCATTACCTGATAATGCCAAAGTGTGCGATATTTATAACACACATTTCTGATAATATGGCTCTACCCTATAGTTTGTAAGCACGTTAGAAATTGGAATGAAAGAATGCCCAACAGCAGATGCCAATGCTTGCTTTCCCAATATTTTCTCTTCCTGTGATAACAGCCATCATCCTTTTTTTAGAAGACAGAAACCCATGCACAGAAATTTGTGTGCTGCAAGGTAACAATAGCTGAGTGTTTACTCTCACGCTGGTGTTAATTAGTTCACAGCATATTTAAGTCTGGGAACAAAGCAAGCCACCTAACATCTCTGAAGGACATCTTTTACACAGCGACATTATGTTCTGACAAAACTGAAGCAGCATTGCCAAGACACCAACGGTGCCTGGTAAACATGGTTTTGGCAAAGGGTGCAGAGGGATTTTTCTCAACTGGCAACCAGGCAAATCCAGGTTTACAAATGTGCCACCCTTGGTTAATTAGCGACAGTGCTAGCTTTTAATTTAATTTGAAGCAACATGAAAAAAAAAATCAGGAAAAAAAAAAAAAAGTGGGTAAACAAGCCCACTAGTCTGGCAGCAGGAGAAACGAGGTTACACAAGCATGAGAGATCCAGTCCTGCAAAGAGCTTGATGGATGTGGCTCCTTCTGCAACACGAGAACATCTGGCTAAACTGCACAGCTGAAGGAGGAAAAAAAAAAAAAAAAGGAAGGGCCCAAATTCATGGACACGTTTCTGCCAGAGACATCCGGCAAACAGATGGCATTGGTTCCAAATAAAGTCCCATAGATTTGCTGAGAGGTTTTCAAAAACTCATGTGTCCACAAATGCATTCTTTTTACCCCTTTATTTCCAGCTCAGTAACTTGTCATCAGCTCCTTCTGCAGAAAGATCAGTGATGATGTTTCTGAACAGAAAGGCAGTGATTACCTCGAGAGCTGTACTGTATTCTAGACCAACTGTGTCATGTGGAAGAACAGTACTGACGATGTGAGGGCTCAGCCAACGCTAAACCCTACCATCGTGAGAATCAACACTCCAGGTTCATGATGGATTAATACGTGGTAAAAGCCAGCATTTACTGCACACTTCTGCTCCAGGCACTGGACTAAATGCTGGTACTACCTCATTTAATCTCTGCTATGGCATTGGCTGTTGGCTACTTTTATTATTCAAAGATGAGGCAGTTCAGGAAGTTATCCAACGACCCAGCATCAAAATTAAAATTCACACTCAGGTCCCTCTGGGTGAAAGAAGAGATTCTTAATCACTTCCTTGCACGGCTCAGGAATGCTTTGGGAAAATCATGTACTTTTTGCTTGAGATGGCTGAGTTTCAGGCAGTCGGAAGGTAAATTATGTCACTCAGAGCAGAGATGCTCTAGACTCCTGGACAGGGCACAATATATTGTTTGGACAATATATCTAACCTGAATTCAAGAGGTTAGAAGATCCTTAAGCATGGAGAGGAGAGGACAGCATCTCGTGGCTGAGATTCCTGCGAGGGCAGTGGGACTCTGCATCTGCTGGGGGACATGCAGGCCTCCGCTAGGGAAGGTTGGTCCCCCAGGGGCTCACATACTGCCCCCCAGCCTCCTGCTGAAACCAAATAGGAATAGGGCTAATACTGGGAGCAAGGAAACGACCCTAGCTTCCCACTTCCCTTTCTCAAAGGCAACCATAAAGGTCCACAAACATGACTGTCATCCACGCAGGCCAGATATACTAGAAACTAAAAAGCAGAAATAGAAGAGGTTTAAAAATCCTTGAACTCAATGTACAAAGACACCAGGCAATCCAATAGTCCTGAAAATTGCATCAGACACGGGCAACAGGTTAGGCTAAAGCAACTGTAGTTTCTTCAAGTGTGACTCTAATGGTCTAATTCTTTCACCAACCAGGGAGAATCTGGCAAGGGGCCCATCTGCAGAAGAAGGCACGGAAAGGCGAGAGTGCTGCTATTACTGCACTACGTGCATCGTACAAGGTTTGAGACCTGGGCTAGCGCAATTATATAAGGCTGAGGAATGTTTTGCCTGTTTTCTGACTTCTGATGCAGTGTGAAAATCCAGAGTGATTTGGTTCAGTTTTAGATGTTTGGAGCCACGTTTGTCCCCTAGAGTGGTAGCAGGCAGAGAATAGGAAGACTCATACTGCCTGTCATAGGATCGAACTTTAGAACTAAAAAGAGCAGATTCTTTCTCCCTAGATCCATATTGTTATGCACGTAACAACACAGGCGAAGATAGCAAAATACCTTACAAATGTATAACGTGTGAACTCAGAATGCTGTGGATGTTTGTTGAACATGGTTATAATTGTTCCTTCTATCTGTCTCGACTCTCTTCGGATCAACCCAGGAGCTCTTGCTGATTTCCATGGAGCCTATGGTGAGATTTATATGGGGATAAACCAACGTGGGTGAACCCCAGCTGCACCTAACACCAGGGGAAACACCCACAGAGTGGAGTCCTAACGGGGGGAAAGAGGCAGGCCCTGAGAAGGTGAGGAGCTCATCAACTGCAAAAACCTCACAGCAGACTGTAAAGGGCTCTAGGTGTCGTCATCATCATCATCATCATCATCACCATCATCCTCATGCTAACAATAACTGGTAACACTGAGTGCTTAGATATCTTTCAGGCAGTGTGCTCCACCCTTTAAGGACATCATCTCAACACAACAATCCTATTTGTAGGTTTGATAATTATTCTCCTTTATCATATGAGGAAACTGAGGCCCAGAGAGTTTAAAACTTATCTGAGATCAAACCTTGCCAAAAACTAAGTTAGAAAATGATGGGATCTGGATTCAAATTCAATCCTATCTGATGCCAGAGTTCTAAAATTTAACTATTATTTTCTGCTGAGTGTATGAGAGACCTAGGAGTAGAAATGAACATATAATTTAACATCCACTCTGGGACATGTTTGAAAGTGAAAGATACTGTTGAAAATTCCATCAGGGCAACAGGACAAAGTGGGACGGATGCCGATCTTACTTGACAGGGTCCCAACATGACGTGTGCCTGCCTGCGAGGTGAAATGGCAAATATGGATCCACTTGGATATTAATATAGGTCAAGTCATCCCAGATTTTAGTAGGACAATTTTCAAAAGAGAGACTGAATCCCCAGGTGGGTGCCCCCAGGTATAACATGGGGGCATTTTCGGGACTTGGGAATTGTTCTGAATGACAGTGCAATGACAGATACAGGCCATTATATATCCTGCCATAACTTACAAAATTGTGCGGGGGAGATTGTAAACTATAATGTAACTATAATCCATGTTTAGTGGCAATGCTCAAAAATGCGTTCATCAATCATAATCAGTGTACCACGTTTGTTAATGTGCAAAAGTGTGGGAGGGGTAGGCAGCGGAGCATATGGAATCCCCGACATTTTTTATGTAACATATATGTAATCTAAGTATCTTTTTAAAAAGTTAAAAAGTATATTATAAAAAAAGTGACCAGTAAGAATTCCCCCCTGCCAAAAAAAAAGTTAGCCCCTGTTTGCCATGCCTAGTTTTGAACACTTTCTCTTAGTTTCACTTTGTGCTGTCACAAGCATTTTTATAAAACTCAAGAACATTTTGCCTTTAAAGTATTTATTGTCTTTCCAGTTTAGGTAGTTGTTAAAGGGAGTTGTTTTTATAGAGACACTAAGGCAGAATTACAAAATCTTTGCACCCAAACGACCACTTTCCAACGGTTTGGTGTGGTCTTAAAAATCTTGGCACTGATGAAAATAGGCCCCACAGCACTTGGCTTGAAATGTTCGTTATCCCACGATACAGGAGGCTGACTTTGGGGGGGGGGGATAGCAAAGTGTCATCAATTCTGTTGTTATCTTCCCCCGCCCGCCGACGTTGTCTGCTCCAAGACAATAGACAGACACTTGTAGCATGTCTTTCAAGCAAGGCTGCACTGTCATGAACCTGACGGACATCGGGGGCACTCTGGACCACTGCCCTTCTTTCCTGAAACTCTGCTCCACTGACTTTCGGGCACTTTAGGCTGGTGTCCCTTCTCCATTTCCTCCCCTTGTTTTTTCCTGCCCTCTCTCCCACCCACTCTGAATGCTGTCTTAGCCTCCTTGGGTATATTAGTCAGCCAAAGGGGTGCTGATGCAAAATACCAGAAATCAGTTGGTTTTTATTAATTTTATTTGGGCTAGAAGCTTACAGTTACCAGGCCATAAAGCGTAAGTTACTTCCCTCACCGAAGTCTATTGCCACATGGTGGAGCAAGATGGCTGCCGACGCCAGCAAGGGTCCAGGCTTCCTGGGTACGTCTTTCCCGGGCTCCTTTCTCTTCAGGCTCAGCTGTTCTGCTTTCTCCACAAAGCCAGCTGTAGACAATCATGTAAACGGCTTGCCGGTGTTTAATGGAGACTTCTCTCCTTCCTTTCTGTGTGTTTACTTTCTGGGCTCCAGGATCAAAACTCCAACCTCCCTTCTCTGCAGTGCAGTTTCTCTGTGTGTTCCCACCCACCAAGGGGGCAGGGATGCAACATCCTACTGACATGGCCCAGTCAAAGCCCCAATCATTATTTAATCAAGTAAAAGTGAAACCTCTGAACCCAATATAATCTAATATGCCCAGAGGAACAAATCTGTTTACAAACAGAATCCAATATCTATTTTTTGGAATTCATAAACAATATCAAACTGCTACACTGGGTTTCACCATTGGCTTGCTCTTCCTAACTCTTCTCCATATATTTTGTCATTTGGCAATCTCATCTGGTTTCATGGATTCAGTAAATATTTCTATATGGTACATGACTCTCAAATCTGTATTTACAGCTCTGGCATTCTTTCCCAAATTCTATCTAAAATTCCCCTTCAAGATGTCCTTTTGGCATCATAACTCAAGGCAGATCTCAGCATCTCTCTTCTCTCCAGCATCTACACCCTTATCCCCATGTCTTCTCTACCCCAAGTTTGCCTCCTCCCTTGAGTTTTCTCTTTGTAAATGACATCACTTACTTAGGCATAGCAATCTTTGCATTTCTTTTCTTTTCCCCATCCCAGATAAAGTCATTTGACAAATTTCTCTCAGGTCTATTGCTTCAGTACCACTTGGATCTATCTGCTTTGAAATATTTTTTAGCCAGACCTGTTCAGACCCTTACTATCTGTAGCAGTTTGGTATTATTTATGAATTCCAAAAACAGATATTGGATTATGTTTGTAAACAGGTCTGTTCCTCTGGGTGTATTTGATTTTATTAAACTCAGAGGTTTCACTTTTACTTGATTAAATAATGATTAGGGCTTTGATTGGGCCATGTTAGTAGGATGTTGAGTCCCCACCCACCAAGGGGGTAGGGACTCACAGAGAAAACTACACAGGGGAGTAAGTTGGAGTTTTGGATGCTGGGACCCTGGGAAGTAAACACACAGGAGAAGAATATAGAGGAATAGAGACAGCTCCATAGACACAGCAGGGGCACCAGGAAGAGAGAGAGCCTGATAGTCTACAGCTGACCTTGTGGAGAGAACAGAGCAGCTGAGCCCAGAGAGGAACAAGCCCCAGGAGAAAGAGAAGACTTATCCCAGCCTACAGCTGATCTTGGAAGAAGCTGGGACCACGGAGCCTTAAGAGGAAGAGGGAGGCTGGTCCCTTGCAGATGTCAGCAGCCATCTTTCTCCAACACATGGCAACACGTGCAGGAAGTAACTTACGCTTTATGGCCTGGTAACTGTAAGCTTCTACCCCAAATAAATACCCTTTATAAAAGGCAACAGATTTCCGGTATTTTGCATCAGCACCCCTTTGGCTGACTAATAACACTTATCACTCACAGGAAATATGCTACCTGGTCTCCCCAACTCTTAGTTCCTCCCTGACTCATATCCATCCTGTATGGCTGCAAAATTAAACTTCTTAAAGAATGGTTTGGATTATATCCTTTCTTTGTTCAAATTTCATTGCAAACAGAATAACTGACTCTATACACTGTTCTATTTCTCAGCCTGTCACGCAAGATCCAATACTGACATGGTCCTATCTCATTATTCAGATCTCAGGTGACATGACATTTCTCCTGGGAGTCCTTCTCTGGGCCCTCGAATGGACTATGTAGCCCTGCTCCGAACTCTCACAGCACCTGTACGCCTCCTAACCTGAATCCCACTTCACTGTAATGACTCATTTTCTTATTTGTCTTCTTTTAGGCTTTGCAAAGTCCACAAGGGCAGAGAGAGCATAAAACTTATATACAGTTATAGTTCCAGTCTTGACCCATGGGAAGAATTTAATAAACATTAAATTAACTAACAAATAAATGAATCTACTCACATTAAACAAATAGACCAATCTATCCGCTCTGAAGCTCTGTGGCCAAGGGAAAAGTGCCTCATTGTTCCTAGCACAGACATTTTCCTGTCTCGTTTCTGTCCTTAGCTGGTCCAACCCAGCAGACTCCACATGCTAATTCAACCTAACTTGACAGAGCACAGCTCAAAATGTCCCCCGTCATCTGAAGCCTTCCTTGAGTCTCCAGGCATGAGTGATCGCTTCTGCTTTCAAACTCTTGGGATATCCTCAGTAAAGGTCTTCTACTTGGGGAGTTAATTTCTGCATGCATGTGTAAATTTTTATTAAATTATAACCTTCAAGCAAACAGTACAGAAATTACTACAGTTTGATGAATTTTCATAAAGTGAGTACCTAGATATAACCAGAACTCAGATGAAGAAGGAAAAATTTACCCACACTACAGAAGCCCCTCAAGCTCCCTTCCAGTCACTACCTCTATAAGGGTAAAACCATTATCTTGAATTCCAAGAGTAGAGATTAGTTTCTCCTGTTTTTAAACTTTATATAGATGGAATCATAAGACTTTTTTATATCTGGTCTGACTTTCCATTCGTGAGATTCCTCCACATTGTTGTCTGTAGTTGTATATTGCTCGTTCTCATTGACGTATAGAATTCCAATATGATAATACGTCGTCGTCTGCTTATCCACTCTACATTAGATGGACATTTTGCTTGTTTCCAGTTGGCGCTATCATGGAACAGGTCACAATGAACATTCCTGCTTTCTTAGTGAATGCATTCATCCTTTCCAGCAGGGTGTATATCTAGGAGTGGAATTGTTGGGTCATAAAGCATGTGTATTCAGCTTTAGAAGATACTTCTAAACAGTTTTCTAAAATGGTTATAGCAATTTATACTTTCAACTGCAGTGTATGGGAATTCAAGTTGTTCTGCATCCTCCCCAACCCCTGACGTTGTCCGTCTTTCTCATTTTTAGTATTCTGGTAGTGGGAACTGGTATCATATTGTGGTTTAGTTTGCTTTTCCCTGATGAGGAATGAAGTTAAGCATCTTTCATGTTTGGACATTTGCATGTCTTCCTTTGTGACATTTAAGGTTTTCCTCCCATTGGATTATTGTTGTTTTTCTTATTGATTTGTTGGAATTCTTTATATATCTTTGATATAAGTCCTTAGGTAGATATATGTATTGAAAATATCACCTACCACTCTGTAGTTTGCTTTTTGCTCTCTTAATGGGGTGGAATTGTTTTTCTCCTTTCATCAATGTTTAGGTTCAAGGACCATACAAGTCTGATTCAGCAAACATATGAGCTTACCATCATATCTTAAGTCATAGCTGCCTCTGTAAGTTAGAGGAGAAGGAGTATATTTCAACCTTTAGAGCAGCTGGCAAGTGTACCAGAATGGCTTGACCTGCACTTGCCCTGTATCATACAGAATCACATAACCCGTGGAGCATGAAGTTAACTGAGTGGGCATCTGGTCCACCATTTTCCATACTGCTCTCCTCTGAGTTCCAAGGCTCCTTACAGGTGAGGTTTGGGACTGAGAAGGGAGGTTGAGCTGTGGGGTTTCATGCCTTTCTTCAATCTATGCAGCACCTTCATCTGTTTTATTTAAGAGGGTTTGCATAAGATTTCATTTGACAAAAAGGAAATCTTTGCTTGAAAACCTAGATTCTCATTTAGCCATCTAAAAACAGTGCTTGCTTGTCCAGCTATGGGTTTCTATATGTAGTTGCTGGGTTAAATTGAATTTCATTTAATTGATGAAAAAACTGAAGCCTGGAGAAGTTAAATGACTCAGTGACTTTATATTGTGTGTCAGGCAACTCTCATGCACTTTAGAGTCTTTTGAGTTCATCTATTGCTTCAGTGACCATTTCCATGCAGGCCTTGTCCAGGTGTATACAAGTTCAACAGGCAAAGTCCTGCTTCAGGACTATCTACCTTACACTTCTTATTGTTTGGCTTCTCTGAGGCCAAGATATGGAATATGGCATGAGAACCCAGTTGGCACTCACGTGTGTAAATCAGAAGTGCAGGGGAGTGAACACATATGGGTATCAGATGCCAGTAGACAAATGCTCTACTCTTTCATACCTGGGTGGACAGTTTGAGACCCATTTAATAACAGTATTCCGAAGGTCCTGTGGGGTGGGATTCTGGCCAGCTACAATGGTAGCCAACTTGATAATGTCTCCTTGAATTGGCTTTTCCTTCCTTAACAGTTCATTTTCCCTGCCTTACACATTTGCTCCCTGGCCTCCCCTCCAATAAGATACCTCACATAAGATTTTGTCTCAATTCTGCTTTGACGGGAGCCCAGACTAAGACACACAGGTATTAAGTTAGGAGCAAACTCAAATATTCAGAAAACACCTCTGTCCCAGAGGGTGAGAGTATTGTGGAGAATCAGCATGTTCTCATTTCCTTACCTCTTCCAGACTCATCTCACCGAGATGATGAATTAAGCAAACAAAAATATTTCACTGCTTACTACTGACTTCTTTCCACAATGAAAGAATTAATGAACAATTGTCCAATGCTATTGTCCATAGCACTTATGATGCCCATGTATATAGCTCTTCAAATACTTTTTAGCAGAACTGATTCTCGGGAAAAAGAATAGATTACAGCATTAAGAGCAGACTTGAACTGCTACCATCGTAGGCTTAAAAAGTTAAAAACTCTATCAATGACTAGCAGGATGATTAGTTCTGGTCTTATGTATAAACATAGAAAATAAAGGAAAAATGAACTGAGAGGAAGCAAAAACTCTATAATGGGCATGCAAATACCACTTAGGTACTCAGGAGCAGACATCAGTGAAAATGAACTGACTCAAAACCTAATCTGCCATGCCACATGGCCAAGCCATCATCATTTTGGAAAGGGGCATCTAAAAAGAAACATTTACTGCATCCTCCTCTGCGCCAACACAGTTTCAGGTACTGCCTTCATATAGTGCCAGCCCTGCCGGCATCCCTGCAGGTATTTTGTTGAATGTCCCTACATTGAGATGTGTTTGATGTTTTTCTAATGATTGGACTGAGATGATATCTTTTTGTAGGAAAACCACAGATACATAAATCATATGTTTATATCCATATGGAGTCCTGGATAATTATTTTATGTCTTGGGCTATAATCCAATATGACTTTATTAACTCTGTGGTTCCAATTGTTCCAGGCTTTACCATTGGAAGTTCTTTTAGTTGGCTCTCCTGTCCCTTTCATATACCCTCATCATTGTGCATGTGTTGTTTTTTAAGCACTTCCTTAACTCCTGCCACTACATGATGCTTCCAGTTCATCTGATATAGTTCCTGTCTTCGTCCTAGAATCAGGCATTTCTCCAAGGAATCCTGGTTCCTTTCATTGGAGAAAGACGAGAAAACCAAGATCTGAGTGCTAGGTCTGCTTGTTGCTAGTCATCTTTAGACCCCCTCAGCTGACAGAGAAGGGAATATATGTGTGTATATTCTATAAATATTTCTATATGGAACCATTTGAATCTAAACTAAACTAAACTAAACTAAACATAAGTTCGTCCTGATTCCTCCAACTCTAATCCATTACCACATAGATCATGCTAGCTGGCACCCCTTGCTATATATAAATTCCCACTTGTACCATACCCAGCCATTTACTTAATTGTTCAATTCTAGCCTGCATGTATAGCGATATCAGAATTGTTAGGCTATTACCTCATGGGAAACAACTTTATCATCCAGGCCACAGTGCAATGCCATGTTTTTGAAATTTATGTATGAAGAAGTAATTCTAATGAGTTTTCTCCACTTTCCCCCGTCTTCCTGTTGTGCTCTATTGTATGGTCACTATGTTAGAGAAATATAAGCTAGAATAAACCAGAAATTATCATGAAAAGGGTTTAGAAAAGAGTAAATATGAAACCCACAAATATATCTCAATGGAGGTTTGGTACGGCAGGGCTACACGATGCGTCAGTACAATTTCAGACAGTGTTTTACCAAGCCCCTGACAGCAGTGCTGCTGACATTCAGTACAGCACAAAGCTGGCTTTGACTGACAGACCACCTGACAGCTATTGGCAGGCAACACCAGCCTGTTGCTTCCTTTCTCCAGACGCAGGGCTTCAGAAACAACTCCTACCTTAGGTTTTTCATTTCTAGGTGAAGCTAATGGTAGAGGACAAAACGATGGGCTTTTTACAAAAATATACCAATTCCTTCTGAAGGCAATGCAAAAGCATTTTATTTTATCCTATTCTCTATCTTCTCTCCTCGCTTTTCACCTTTCCTACAGTGCTCACCTTGGGACCAAGTGACAAAATGGCATTCTGTTTTCTCATCTTAAGGAAATTTGGCATCAGAGGCACTTCTCTGTCAATTCTATCTCCTGCGAGGAAGAAGTTGGTCTTTCTAACAAGGTGGATGAGAGAGCCCTCTTGGATGATTCTAGAATTATTTCAGCCACTCTCTTCCTTCAAGACGGCTGGCCAACAAGCTCTTGCTGAGCAGTGCAACTACATTCTTTCCTGGGCTAGACGCTCTCCTGTGATCGCCAGGAAAGGGAGAGTTTTACGTGCTGATTGGTGAAAAGTGTTCTTTGAAATACAAAGTTCAAAAAGTAAGATTTGTCAACAAAAAGATTCCACAAATATTTGAAGAGCCTGGATTTTCTAAATGACATTTTTCTGTTGGTCATCTCAGAAAATGAAAATATAGTTTTAAAAAATGTAAGTACAATGTTATATATTGTCCCAGTTAGGAAAATCTCTTCCACATAGTCGTGTTCAAAATAGGCTGGAAAAAAAAAAAGATTCAGAATGCTTGAGGCTAAAGCAGGCACTTCAGACTGCCTTTTGCTGTACCAACGTGATTCATTTAATAATTCCTATTTCAGAATACATTAATGCAAATGATAATTTTAGATTGCCATCAAAATTTTGAATATGCAGTAATGCTCCTTTTTGTTAATTATTTCAGGTAAAATTGGACACTTCAGACATATGGCTAGTTTCACTCATGGAAGAACATCGAAATTGCATTGTTTTACTAATATAAAATTAAGAAAGTTATTCATCTTTTATTGAGAATAAATAGCATATCTGTATATAAAAAAGCTATTGAAATAGGAAATTTAAGAAATGTTCTTTATTTCCTAGAATACCCAGAATAGCATAGGGATACACACAAAGGACTTTGTAAATAATGTATGTCGTGGTTATAGAAATGAAATATTAATGTGGAGACTCTTGGAAGTATCTAATTACAAGTAAAGAGCAGGACCAGACAAAACAATTTTCGGAGAACAGCAATCAATATATGCAAAACAATTTGGGGCTACTTTAAACATTGAGGTAAAATGTATTTTCTACTTTCTCAATGGGAGATTACTATCATTTGGAAAATTTCACCTCCCAATAGTGTCAGTCATGATCATCATAGGTGTAAGTATTACTTACAGATGAAGGGTGTGTGCATGATGGTTTGTTCTTGTGTGTTCTTTCTGGGTGATTTTGGCCCCATCCTTGGCCTTATCAAGTTTGCTTAAAGCAATTTACCCGTGAGTGCATCCTGAAAAGCGACATCCAAAATTTTCAAACACATTTACACGTTTACACGTAGAAACAGATACACTTTTATATGTGGATTTAATCATCACGTGATTTATCATCCAAATGTGATGATTTTAAGCATGTAAGAATAGGTGTTGAATTATGACTTAGGGACAAAAGGCATAAATTGGATAGTTCATATAAGTGGAATCATATAATATGTGGTCTCTTGTGTCTGCTCTGTTTCACTTAGCATGATGTTTTCAAAAATATTCATCCATGTTTTAGTATGCCTCAGTACTTCTTTTTTTTCTTTTTTTCATTCCCTTTTTTTTTTTTTTTTCATCTTTTATTTTATTTTATTTTTATTATTATTATTATTTTTTATTATGGGTAAAAATCAAAATTCTCACAATACATACAAACATTTGCAAAATGATATATAAATATATATGCATATATGTGTATTTGCTTACAAAAATGTTATTTATATATATATATATATACACATATATTTTAAGAGGTGCTTAGATTACCTAAAATATACACGGAACCCACTGGGATTCCCATGTTGCCCACCTCCCACACCTCCCACCACATCCAACACAAACATCTCCCACAGTGTGGCCCACCACCCTCAATGAACTTACACATCCTGGAGCCTTGCCACCAACCATAGACCACAGTTCACACTGTAGACCACACTCTCTCCCACTCAGTTCTGAGTGGTGTGTGCTGATTTAAAATGGCCTACATCCATTGCCACAACTGTACTCAGGACAACCTCCAACTCCCAAAGAAGCCCCTGTATTTCAACTGCTCGTCCCCTCCCTACCCAAAAACTGTCAAGTGGCCACTGGCTCCACCTCATTGTTATAATTTCATTCCCTTTTAAGGGTGAAAATATTCTATTACATGGCTACGCTAAATTTTATTTCCCCACTCATCTGTTGATGAACATTTTGGCTTGCTTCCACCTTTTGGCTAGTACATTGAATTAGTATCAATTTTGGGAGAATTGCCATCTTAACAATATTAAATCTTTCAGTCCATGAACACAGGATGTCTTTCCATATACTTATGTCTTCTTTAGTTAGTTTCAACAATGTTTTATAGTTTCCAGTGAGCAAGTCTGACACTTCCTTGGTTAAATTTATTCCAAGGTTTTTGATGCTATTATAAATATGTCTTCTTAATTGCATTTCTGGATTGTTCATTGCTAGAATATAGAGATACAATTGATTTTTTTGTATATCAATCTTGTATCCTGCAAGATAAAAGAAAACATTTACAAAAATAAATTATTATATTATATTTATCACTTATCTATATTATTTCTTTATGGACATTAAAGTTACTGTCTAACATCCTTTCATTGCAGCCTGAAGGACTTTCTTTAGTATTTCTTATAGGGCAGATCTACTAGTGACAAACTCTTTCCATTTTGTTTATCTGGAATGTCTTCGTTTTCCCTTCATTTTTGAAGGAAAGTTTTGCCATATATCGAATTCTTAGTTGATAGTTTTTTTCTTTCAGTCCATTGGATTTGTTGTCCCACTGCCTTCTGGTCTTCACAGTTTCTGATAAGAAATGAGTTTTAATCTTACAAAGCATCTCTTGTACATAATGAGCCACTTTTCTTTTGCTGTTTCAAGAATATTTCTTTGTCTTTGACCTTTTGATATGTTTTTTTTCCTTTTAGTTTATAATAAAAAACATTAAAAAATAACATCAGTCTCTTGCCTTATCTGCCAACTCATACCATTTTCACCTCTTTTGCTGCCAGTTTTGCCTCTTTGTCTTTTTTTTTTTTTTTTAGTTGCCCACACTGTTCGTGTTAGACATTTACCTCTTTGTCTTTTGACAGTCTGAATTAAAAAAAAAAAAAAAGATTTATTTATTTACTTTCTTTTTCTTTATTTATCCTTCCCCCTCTATCCCCTAGATAGTTCTCTTGTCTGTCTGTCCATTGTTTGCTTGCCTTCTCCAGGAGGCCCCAGGCACCGAACCCGGGACCTCCCATATGATAGTCAAGTCCCAACAGCCTGAGCCACATCCACTCCCTGCAAGCTGCGGCATCTGCTGGCTTGTGGCATCTGCTCATTGCAGGAGGGGCAGCATCTAGCTTATTGCGGCGGGGGTGGCTTCTAGCTCATTGCAGCGGGGACGGTATCTAGCTCATTCCTATGGGGGTGGTATCTGCTTGTCTTCTTTTAGGAGGCACCGGGACCTGAACCCAGGACCTCCCATGTGGTAGAGCCACATCCACTTCCCTTGACAGTTTAATTTTGATGTGTCTAGGTGTAGATCTCTTTGAGTTTATCCTCCTTGGAGTTTGTTGAGCTCTTGGAGGTATAGATTAATGTTTTCATCAAATCTGGGATGTTTTCAGCCATTATTTCTTCAAATATTCTTACTGCTTCTTTCTCTGCCATTTACTTCTGGGGCTTCCATTATGCAAACCTGATATACTCCATGAGGTCCCACAGGTCTCTGAGGCTATGTCCATGTTCCTTCACTTCATTTTCTGTTTGTTAGACTGGATAATCTCCATTAACCCATAGTCAAGTTCACCGGTTCTTCTGCCTGTTCAAATCTGCTCTTGCACACCTTTAGGGAAATTCTCATTTCAATCACTGTATATTTTAACTCCTTTTAAAGTAATTTCTATCTCTTTATTGTTATTCTCTTTTTTGTGGGATGTTGTTCTATTTGCAGGAATCTCAGTGGAAAGCCTGAGGTTTTCCCATGAGCTCTCCTTCTTGAAGAGCTTCCAGTTCCAATTTTTGGCTCTTCAAAACCATGACACTGATAACACGTTCTGATTTTTAACCTCTTAGATTACTGATTGCTTGATTTCTTCACCTCTTGCCTGAGGCATGGAAAATTGGGGAATTGGCAAATTCCCTAGGGGAAACCAAATGCAAAGCATAGGGCTCTCTCCTCTTTGGTCCTCCTTTCTCCGGGATCATTGGCTTCTTGAATATCGACTACCTGTTTTTAACTTTCTAAGCTAGTGAGTCTACCATAAGCTCTAGGCTTTGTAATTGGACTCTAGGCCTCTCTACTCAAGTGAGCAAATGAACCAAGGGGAGACTATTTTTTTTTAGCGTAGGTCTCAACACAATGATATTTCCTTCTCTTCAGGACTTTACCTACTGATATGTCTGCCTTTATTGATCTCTAGTGTTCTTCAAATATCTATATTTTTAAATATACATTATTTAACCCATTTTTATCTGTTGTTTTCTATGGTAGTTTTTTTTTTTTTCTTTTTTCTGGATACAAGCTTTTCCTTCATAACTAAAAGTTATTTTTTTCTCCCCTTAAGCGTTGCACTTTTTTTCTTTCCTATTTTTTAATCTTTCCATCATTTCCCCTCATTTACTCTATCTTCTTCATTCTGTTAGTAATTAAAAGAATGATATAATTATAGCAATCAGTATAGGCTTAATACTAATAGCATTCATACAAAGGAAAGAGATAGCTGTAATTGTTGAATAAATTTAAAAAGAAAACCATAAATCTAAAATTATATATTCTACTTTTCTCTATACGCTCTGCCCTTAAGCAACACTTTTTCAACTGATTCAGATATCAAATCCATTGTCTACAACACTGTTTTAGTTTGCTATAGGCTGCCAAGGTTATATACTAGAAATGGATTGACTTACAATGGGGATTTATTAACATATAAGCTTACAGTTCTGAGCCCATGAAAATAAACCAAATCAAGTCTCCATCAGGTGATGCTTTTCTCCCTGAAGAATGGCTGCTGATGATCCAGGACTTTTCTCTCCCATGGCAAGGCACATGGCAGCATCTCATTTCTCCTCTAGGTCTAGTTGCTCTCAGCTTCTGCTGCTCCATCTGTGGTCTTCTCTCTCAGCTTCTGTGGCTTCCTCTCTGAGTTCCAGGGTCTGTTTTCTCTCAGTTTCTGTATGTCTTATTGAAGTAATCTAATCAAAGGCCTTTAACTGAAGTAATTTAATAAAAAGTTCCCACTGACAATAGGCTCACACCCATAGGGATCAATTAGCTCTGAGGACATGATCTTTTCTGGGGTCCATACAGGCTCAAACTACTACCACCTCCTTTCATCTATCTGCCATGATCCTTTGCTTCACTTCCCTCTTTACTTAGATTAGATTACCTGTTCCCCTATTAAAAGCATTTCCTTTCAAATATGTTCAACAGTTTTGATCTTTCT
Organism: Tolypeutes matacus; assembly: GCA_026826555.1. Lineage (NCBI taxonomy): Eukaryota > Metazoa > Chordata > Mammalia > Cingulata > Chlamyphoridae > Tolypeutes > Tolypeutes matacus. The sequence goes on from JAKSZT010054400.1 coordinate 7,994,513, forward strand.
TTATCAGCTGTTGACCATACATTCTGGTTTGCCTGGTATAATCCTATTCTGTTGCCAGCTTCCCCTGAATAATTATTAATAGCACGCCTTTACCTTCAAAATCACTCCAGTGTGAACTAATATTACATTGCTATCCATTAGTCATACACACTTAGCAAGACATCAATCCTGTTTGAAGCAAAATATACAAATTCTCTATTGAGATCCAGACTAATTTTTCCAATTGCCTACCTAACATCTGCTCTAGAAAATCTACTAGCCATCTCACAGTTAATATTCCCCAAACTGAGTGTGTGTCTCCAACCCCACCTCCTTAAACTAGTCCTCCTGCTATAGCCTCAATTACTGTCAGTGACACTACCACCCATCTAGTTGTTATAATAATAAATCTGGGAGTTATCATGAGCTTCTACCTGTCCTGCTGTACAGGAAATATATGTTGAATTCTTCCACTTTTCTCCATCCCCACTGCCTTCACTGCATCCCAAGACAACATCATATCTTGCCTGGTATTCTGTAAGAGCCTCTAAACATGACTCAGTCCATTCTCTACATAGCTGAAGCAGTTACATTTTTAAAAAGTAAAGACTGGAAATGGAAGATAGGCATAGGGATAAAGCTTGAGAAAGATAAATAAATAAGAAAATAATCCAAGCAGTAACATTTTTCATGAGTGAGGGTACTGACCAGTAAGTTCTCTGTAGTAAGAAAGGATAATTGCTCTTGTTGTCTGACAGCATTACCACCTTCCTTAGTGGGTTCATTTATTAGCTCCAATGGTTTTCCCTCACTCTCAGAATTAAATACTCACCATGGCCTGTAAAACACTGTTTCATCTGCCTTCAGATCCACCATCATCCCAAACTATTTTCCTTCTGATCCAGCACCAGACACACTGATCTCCTTTCACTTCTGGCCCTTTACATTATTTTTCTTTCTCATTGGAAGTTTTATTCCTTTCAATTTAATCTTTTAGACATCAGTTCCACCATCACCTCCCTGAAGTCTCTGTCTTAAGTGCCCCCCCCCCAATTATTCTCTCACACCATACAGCCTATTTAATTAGCAGTATATATGACAATGCAAAATTGTTTTTTGTGCTCACTGTTCTTTACCTGGGTATTGTTTATTTCCTACACTATCATAAAATTTCAGGAAATTTATCTATCTTATTTTCTGCTGTAGCCCCTAGAACATTATCTGTCTCTTAGTAGGTGATTATTAAATAATTACTGAATAAGGAAAATTTTTGAAAGTACTCTGAAGTTTTCTCCAAAGCTCCAAAAATTCTAATTAATCTTTTTATTTTGCTGAAATAAAATCTTATTTCTCAAGTATTAGCACTTGCAATAAAAGTGATTTATTCTTCAGCTTTATGTTTTGATTAAATATGTGGTATAGCCAATTATATTTTATTACAAGTCCAAAGCAGTTCTATTATATCCAAGATCAAAGAGTCTTTATGAGCCTACTAGGGAGCCAAAATGCATTTATTACATTGTTTCTATATAAAAATGTGTTACAAGTTACCAAAAATTTTCTTCCCAACAATCTTTTAGTTCAAAAACAATTTTTTACACTGAAGATGGCCCATATTTGAGCTCTGAACAATCATTAACTCTTTTGTTTAGGAACCAAGTTTACATTAAGAGCATCCTAAGATCTAGGCAGCAGCCATACTATATCCTATTTTTAAAAGATGTAAATAGCAAATAATCTTTTATATGGAATTAGGGAAGCTATACAGTATTATCACTTCAGCTTACTGTAAAGTACATCTCTACTCTGCCTTTTGAGTTTGAATGCAATCCCCCAAGATGTCTGGGCAATCAGAATGACAGTCCTTAAATGGATTTTTTTTGTACAGATTATATAAACACACCACGGAAAAAGAAGATACTTACTGGTACACATCTGCCTGTTGTTTAGAAAAGTTTTAGGGGATCAGACCAATTCAGTTTCTTAATTCAGAAGAGAGAAGACATAGACAAGATATTCTCTTCTACACAAAGATTATGCTTGTTTTTGTTTCGTATTCATATTTTCAATTAGGATTTATTTAACTAGTTTGTGAGATTAATAGGGACTATATTCTTTACTATTTAACCAAATTATGTTTTAATCCCTTAAATTATAATTTTTAAGAGGGTTGTTTTTTTTAAAAATGAACAGATATTTAGCATGTTTTCCAATTCAGGAATAAATAATTTACTTCAACACAGAAAATATCCAAATATCTACATTCATAGTCACCAAAATAAAGTGTTAATCCAGTAGGAAATTATGTAAATTTAGTGGTCCTCAGAGAAGAACTAAAAATACCTCCAGTTTCCTATATTAACAGAACTCTATTTATGTATGTTATTCTTAAATGATTTATTTTCTCCTGATTTTAGCAAAACAGTTTGATTTTTTAAAATATTAAAAGAAAGAAAGTGAGTGAAAAATGAAAGAAAGCAAATTCATAATAAAAGAATATGAAAAGTAGGATTATGTATGTATATGTGTGCATGTGTGTACATGTGTGAGTGTGCATAGGTGTGTATAGACCTCATATTATTGAAATATATTTTTTCCCCTTTTGCAAGTCTAACATTAGGCATAAAACTTCCCATAACAGGCCGTATTGGTCAATGTGTCCCTGGAAGAAGGTGTTTTGTATCTCAAAGGTATCATAAGCACCATTAGATGTGGTGTTGCCATGGTAACGGCTCTCTCTTTTTTTTTTTTTGTAATTGAATAGCATAGTAAGTAGTCTTATAAAACTCACCAACCTATAACTTGCTGGTGCCCCAAGGCAGCTTTAACTTAAGCGCCTTCTCTTTGCCTTTGTTTTTTCAATCTGAAGGATTCAGGTGTTTGACTTTACCTGTTTATAAGGCTGATGTGGTTTGGGACGACAATCCTTGGATTGTTGACCGCACATAATTTCTAAACAGGAGCTCAACGTGGTCATAAAAACCAAGGAAAGAATACAAATTTCAATTGCAAGGAGAACAAAAGCAAACTTCTACACAAGTGTATGTTTATAAAGCTCTAACCAAATAAGACCCCAATATTTTATTTGATCATCTGATTTCACCAGAATTTATCTACACTAGGCACAGTGGGAAGAAATCATTCTAGAAGCATGAGAGCCACAAAAAGTGTTGTGCTCAAGTAAGTCTTGGGGAACAACCACACATATTTTAGTTTGAACAAAAATTGTACTGGGATCCAAGAGTCCTATTTTACTCTGATACTCAAACAATCACCTCATAAGGTATCTATTCCCTAGTGTAGATAGATCGCAAGGGACCAAATAAATCTATTTTAACACCCCTGCCTAACTTTGCTTCCTGGAGATATTAATTCTTCCTGGTTCTTTTGTTAGTTACTGGGGATTACCCTGTTAACAAATGTCTTTAAAAATAAAACTTGAATATATAAGAATTGCTAGTGTTCTGTTGGAAAATATGGCTGCTGTAATTTTTTCCTACATGTGGAAGAGAGGATATTGTAATATTGATAAAAAGATCATTCTGCTAGTATTATCTCCAGTATTCTCTTCGTACTGTCTAGTATTGTCATTCACAAAATATTGCATTAAAGTTAATCTGAAAACACATTTCTATCCAATCTCTCAGTGCTCTTAAATTTTGCTGCCACTCAAATATAGGTGATGATTGCTTTCTCAAATTTGCTAGCATCTTTTACATGATGAATAGTGTAGTTTATATTTAGGCAATGAATAAATGCCACAGCGAAGAAGAGCATTGTGATGGCTTCATCTTTACAGGATGTTCCCCTAAGAAAAGGAATTAGGGCGAGGACTTAAATACCAGAGAGAAATGTATCTCCAGTAGCTTTGGAAGAAGGACATCAGATGAAATGAGGGTATGGGAGCCTCCAGGTGGGAGATGTTGGAAGACACTGCTGCATGGGTATTTGCTGCTCTTATTTGCTTCGCTGGGTATGCCAAGAATTCAAGGCCTTGCGTGCTCCTACCTGGCCATTTTTCAGTATTGTGTTCGCAGCGAGCAACCTCGGGGGATGAGGTAATGTCTCTTCCTGATATAAAGAGCAGATCTGGTTACTGCTTGTTATAAAACAGCAGGCTCCCCAATTTCAGTGATCGTTGGCTGTGAGGCAAAGCTACTGCATGTTTAACATCAGTTTGGGTTCCCTACATCTGCCTTGTGGGAACTGGGAGTAAAGGGGGATCTGAGGCATACATGCTGGTGATCATGTGGCTTCCTTGGCTATAAGCTATAAAGCTTTTTGTCTCAGACTCAGCGGTTTGTGTCTTCTGCCAGCATCCATGAAACACAAACAGGCTATTTATTAACTTGTATATAGGGTAAAATCCCAGCTCAGACTGGGGAGAGCTGCATTAATTCACTCCTGTACATTTTTGGGGGTGGCATAATAGACCACCCAAACTGTAATCTGATTCTTGCCAGAAAAAAGGGCTATGTTTCAATTATTCTAAACCTGAAGCCATTTCTTTGGTAGATCTTGCACAAACAGGGGCAACGTTTTAAAAAACGTATGCAAAATGGGGGAAAGGATAGCATTGCTCAAAGTTAGATATTCTTAGTTCTTTAACAAGATGAGGATATTTTTCCAAAGCAGGAAACGTTTAGACTAACTATTATGCTGCCTTACTGTACAGAATAGAATTTGGACCTTTGGCCACCTATGTGTTTATGATGTAAAACAATTTGAATCCATCATAAGCAGAAGCTCAGCATTGTCCATGCGCTTTTTCACATTCTAATACAAGTGGCAACTGGGTTCCTAATGGCATTGTTGGGTAATTCAGTTCTCACACAGAAATGTCAACTCTATTCTTCCACATAATTGTTTGAGCTTAAGTATTTCTATTCAATTGGTAATAGGCTAAGTGTACTTTTGGTACTAACAGAGTGGACGATGTAGAACTTTCTGATGCTTCATAGGTATCAAGTTCACAGGTAGGAGAAATAATATTTATAAAAATAATCTGAAGAGCATGCAGTCCATTCATTCCTCTAAACTACCATTTCTCAAACTGTCATTTAGTAACTGATTTTATGGATCAGATTTCCTTATTTTCACTACCTGATAGAAAGTTTAAGTCCAATTTGTGTTCTGTCATTAAAAATATATAGTAATTAATGGTATATATTTCACTCCTGATACTAAATGTTGCCCTTATTCTTATTTTCTTTTCCTTTTTATCATGGATCATACAGATCATCAGCAGGTTAATCTTTTTTTAAAATATACTTTTTAATTTTTTTAAAAAGATACTTAGATTACATAAATGTTACATAAAAAATGTAGGGGATTCCCATATGCCCCACTTCCTACCCCTTCCACACTTTCCCACATTAACAACATCCTTCATTAGTGTGGTACATTTGTTACAATTGATGAACACATATTGGAGCATTGCCACTAAGTGTGGATTAGAGTTTACATTATAGTTTAAACTCTTTCCAGCATAATTTTATTATATATATATATAATGGTCTGTATCTGTCATTGCAATGTCATTCAGGACAATTCCAATGTCCTAAAAATGTCCCCATATTATACCTTTTTTCCCCCTCTCCCTCCTCTCAGAACCTCCAGTGGCTACTGCCTCCACATCAATGATAAAAATTCTTCCGTTGATAGAATCACAATAAGTCTATAGTAGAATAACAGTAAGTCTACTCTAGTCCATCATTCATTCCCCAATCCTGAAGATTCTGGGATGGTGACACCCACTCTGCCTCTAACTGAGAGGGAGCTTAGATCCCATGGGGCAGATGGATGGGACTCTCTTGCTTGCAGTTGTAGACTCTCTCGGTTCCTTTCGATGGTCATTGTCCATCATCATATCCTTGTTAATTGTCCTGGGTGAGTCCAATGAACTGGAGAGTAGGTGTTGCAACTCTGTTGAGATTCAGGGCCTGACTGGCACGTGGAAAACCCAAAGATTTAAGTCTCCTGGACATAAATTTGTCAACTCTAGTAGAGCTTGACAAAAGGGGAAAAGGGTAAAAGCAAATGAGTTTATATGGCTGAGAGACTTCAAAGTGAGTCAGAGGGTTATTCCAGAGGTTATGCTTATGCACGTCTCTGCAGGATCTCATCGACTGCCACAGTAAATATTGCCTCAAATAGTGGGGCTCCTGAGGGCTCTGGAGACATCAGACACTATAGGCAGGGCAGACAGCTCAGGAGTGTGGCGCCCTATCAGTGGGCCCTACTTTGGAGTTTATGCTCCCCAGTGTGACAGAGTTGGACTCATGTATAGTTTCCCTACACATGGCTCTTCTGCCCCTTCTATTTGAGCCTATAGGTAATACAAGAGTTAGCAGGTTAATCTTAGGTGAGTTTTCTGGCCTCCTTAACATTATGTGTTCTCATTTATAAGATGGGAACAATTTTGATACCTAACTAATAAGATTGTATTAAGGAAAGTACATATGTTGAACACATAATAAGAATCCAGTTAGTGCTTTTTATCTTTATTATTTATGTTATCTTGCCATATTTTATGTATCTGTAGAAACTGCTATAAATCTTTTTTCATAGGAGGCAAATAAAACATACCTAGAATGTTGTCATGACAACAATACCTCCTTCTACCCGGCTTTAGGGTCTCAGGTATTTTCTTACACTGTTACTCCAGCATCTTTCATTGGGACAGGGGCAATGACCTTGAATGAACACCATCCTTGTCATCATGGTGGACCCTTCTTTTCAAGTCCCCAATTGTGACAGTGACCCATGGCCTGGGCATGAAAGAGAACGAGAATCTCCCCCAGTATGATCGGTGACTTGTAGGTCAAACCCTGGAAGTGCCTTTAGCTATCTAGACACTGGAGCTCCACATAGCTCTCTTTGGGACACTAGCAAAGTGGCCTGATCTCTCCTGTGGGTTTCTCACATCTGATCATAGAAATGGCTGTTTTTTATACTTGCTTGCATGCCAAGGCTTTTATTAACATTTGTAAAAATCCACAGCCTAGATTAAACTCCTAGCTTCTTTACTGTGTGCCATTGGATGAGTTATTTGAACTCTTAGATTCCTCATTTATGAAATGAAGATAATAATATTCAGAGATGCTATGAGAATAAGGTAAGTTAATTTATGGATAAGTATGCAAATCGATGTGCCTAATCTATAGGAGACACTTTATAAATGTAAATTTTGACTCATTTCCCTCTTCTTGGTGGGAAGAATCAAGGGGTTTCTGATTGAACCTCAGTTTAACAAGAGAATAAAAAGGATCTTCCCTAAATCCTTCTATTTCATTCATGTAGCATAGTAAGAACAGACATCAATACAAAGCCTAAAGGCTGAATCCTCTACCACAACAGTTTCCTGCTTTTCTCTTTTCAGAGGAGTTTGGCCAAGAATGGATGATGTTAATGGAGATAGGAATGACTGGAGGAAGGGAGAGAGGCAGGGGAAATAGGTATATGATATTTTTTCTATTCCTTTAGTGGTGGTGCTGTAGGGAATATAGCTACTGAAACCCTGTGTGGTAGGCTGAATTTTAAGATGATTCCCAAGGACCCACATCCATGAATAATTCTTTCCCTTTAAGTGTGGGGAGGAACCCTTATAATTTGATAGGACATCACTCCACTTATGTTACAAGGCAAAAAGGATTTTTCAGATGCAATTTAGGTCACTAATAATTTGACTTTGGATTACTCAAAGGATAGATTAGTTGGGTGGGCCTGAGCTAACCATAAGAGCTCTTTAAATCTGGATCTAGAGGCAGAAGAGAGATGTCTTCAACTATGCAAGGCGTGAAAGGTTTAACTTACCCTTGCATTCTTAAATAGGAATGAGGACACATGGCAAGGATGTGGCTGGACTCTAAGAGCTGAGAGCAGCCTCTGGCTGGCAGCCAGCAAAGAAACAGGGACCTCAGTCCTACAACATCAAGAACTGAATTCTGCCAACAGCAAGAATGAACTTGGAAATAAATTTTTCCCCAGAGCATCCAGATGAAAACTCAGTCTGACCTATAGCAACATTTTAGCCTCATGAGATCCTGAACAGAGAAAACAGTCATGCCACGCCCAGACTCCTGACCTACAGAAACTGCAAGATAATAAATTGTACTGCTTTAAGCTACTGTGTTTGTGGTCATTGATTTACACAGCATTGGGAAACTCATAGAGCTAGGGGTCTAAATGATGGCAGACAGAGCTGTCCAAGCAGCACCCTAGAAGCCCCGGAAGCTCTTTCCCACTTATTTTAGCATTAGCTCCATCGTGGTCAGACCTCCTCTTGTTCTACCAGCCCTTCGGTCTTTAGCAACTTCAACCCCACTCACAGCTTGGGAATGAGATCCTGGGAGCCCCTTGGAAGCACGGCCCTCGACACATGGCCCCTTGGGGAGGTGTCCACTTGGTAACTCTATTCAAATGTGAGCACTATGCCAGGCTCTTCTGAAGTAGTCAGTTCATACCTCTGATTCTGCTCTCTTCAAGGCATTATTTCTACCTTCTTTTGAATGCCCTTTACTCTTCCAATATGCTTATTTAAATCCCAGTAGATCCTAAGATCCTAAAATTAAGAGATTCTGTCGCTTTTTTTCTTCTTTTTATCATTCTCAGTATCTCATAGTGCCTGTAAACTAGACATATAAACATTGGTTAAAGGAATAAAGATATAAATATATCTTGCTCAGTTTTCAAGTCCTACCCTAACTTATGATGCTTTTTCTGATCCAGCATACACTTGGGAGATAGAAGTAGAAGGAATCATACTGATGGATAAGCCATCGGAGCAGAGGAAGATGATGCACACATGATGACTGCAGTGGAAGGGGAGGCCCTTCTTCCTGGCAGAGAAGAGGGAAGGCTCCGAGTTAGGCTGTGGGAGCAGAAGCGGGCCGGGCAGTGTTTCTCAAGGCAATTAATTAACTTAATCTGCATTAAACAACTGGGCCAGTAACATCTTGGTGCCCCCATCATGGCTTCCACCCACATAGCATGACTCACAGTCATGTTCATCCTATGACACCTCCAGAAAACTTCCATTTAAGGAAGCTGAACAGTCTCCCCAGGGGCACTCAGAGACCATGGTGTAGGTATTGGTACTTGAAAAAGAAGGCCAATATAAATCTTCCAATGGACAAGGGTTTTTAAAAGAAAGAGAAATCTTACCCAGAGGGGAAAATGCTAATATGCCCCAGAAGTAATGGATGGTATCTACATGCCAGAGTAAGGCCATCCATATTATAATACCTGAGTGGGCCCCAAAACTGTCCCGTTCCCATCCACGCTAAACAACCATGCCCCAGTGCACATCCTACCCATGAACACCACACCTGCAGCCAGCCCACCTGGGAGGAAGGCTTGAGGGGAAACAGACCACACAAGTGCAGAGGAGAACCACATTGGTCACCTGCCAGTGTAGGTCAAACTCCTATTAAGTTCTAAGCCACGAGCTGTTGGCTTTAAGTGAACAGTAAGAGTAGGGAGCTGTTTGTGTGCCCAGGAAACAAGAAGCTCTCACAGATGCAGGTAAGGTGACAACATGAGCTAAGGCAGGATGGTGGGAGCAGCATGGATCAGCAGAGAGAGAAGCAAAATTATGAACCACCCACTACGCCAAAATGACTTGGCTGTTCCCTAAGAAATATGAATGAATAACCAAGGGCCAGCAGGCGTTTGCGGGAAACCAACACCATTAAAAGGAGGGATGATGAAGAGGAATAATTGACTCTGGGAAGAAACAGGTAATTTGGGAGAGAGAAAAGAATTTTTTAAATGATCATTTTTACATTCTGAGAGAAATTTCAGAGCCTATCTTATCCAGAATTGAACAGGATAGTATGAAACAGGAGCATATGGCTGCCAAAACAAAACACTGAATAGGATAACTGAGTAATAACCTGGACACTAACTGTTAAAGTTGGTGATCTGAGGGATTCAGAGAATTTTTATCCTTCCATGAACACATCTCCAAGACTATAAAGCAAAAAGACAAAGAGATGAGAAACAAGAGAGAAGAGATTGAAACAGGGACAGTACCTATTAAAAATCCATAAAATATTGTGTTTGGAAAGAAAGTAAATCAAATTGCTGAAGATTTAACAGATGAAAATTTCTCTGAGTGGGAGAAAGATTCACATCTTCAGATTTGAAAGGGATTATAAAATGCCTATTTATTTAGTGTTTCTTTATTCAACAGATATTTATTGAACTCAGTATTATTCTAATCACGGGGATATAGAAATAAGTATCAAAAAGAATAAAAATAATTTTTAAAAAATCTGTGATGGGCAATATTTTCAGATGGTCCCCCAGATCCCTCCACCCACTGGTATATATGCCCTTGTAAAATTCCTTTGCCTTGTCACTGCAATTTATTTGTTTGCATTCAATATTGTTTGATTCCTTTGTCTCTTTCATTAGGTGGTAATTCCCATGATGATAGGGTTTATGTCTGGTTTTACTCTTTGTTTTATTGCCAGAATCCAGCATAGAATTTAGCACAATTTGGGCACTCAATAATTATCGAATCATATGGGCTGAGGTCATTTTGAAGTTGTAGGACCAAGACGTAAGGTATATCATTAAAATCATGAAGGTAGCCACTTGAAGAATGGAAAATAATATCACATTAATTAGCATGGAGATGGGAGAAGAGTCTAGCAAGTGAGCTAATTCTTCTTCTCTCTAACATAGAGTCAATATAAGCTATCCAAGGCCCACTACTTATAGTTTTAATCACCAGAAGAACTAAAATTTAAATATAGTTACATCTAGTAATGGGATTGAGGCTGGGGAATAGAGATTGGGAAGACGGATTTTAACTTTTCACTTTTTACCCTTATTTTACATTTATTTTATTATATCACATCTATTATAATATATATTGAAAAATGAAAGCCAAGGTTACTGTACATATCCAGTTTGAACTGGTAGGTATGTTCCAGTTTGCATATCTACCCCTGTGTCAGGGATGGTGTGTAAGGTAAAGCACTATGAGTCAGTACATAAGGTTGTTGGCAAATTTCCTGGATATGCGGTAAGTTCAAGCCTTCTGGAATAAAGTAAAGTAACGGCAGCCACAAATGGCTTTGATTTGAGGATTATTAAGGGTATACAGGTCTTAAGATTCATGTAAAGGTACAAATTCCCTGGAGTGAGTCCCTGCATTTGCTCCTACATTAGTCACAGAACAGGTGGTAGCAACACTAAACTAGCAAATTGATGACCTATCACAATGCCAGAGTGGAAGAGAGGGAACAGAACATAACCATTTGTATTATAAATTTCACAGCCACTGTATAGGAGTAAATATTTTGATCCTAATTGGTGCGTGCCATCTAAGGTTGAACACTGTCAGGGGAAAATGTGGCACTAGGACATGAAGATTTGAAGACAGGTAGTTCATATTCATTCTGGTACATCATGTCTTGCTGCCCAAGTGACTCCCTTAAAGGGTCAGGATCTTGCCTTCTGAGGACTGAACTTTCCCAGGATCTGCCAACCTGTCCGCCAAGCTCCAGCCCAAAGCCAACTCTTTTTTGGAGCCTTTTCTGTTGCCCAGCCAGAAATTATCCTTTTTGCCTACGACTCTCACGACACTTTGTCTAATTTTCTCATGCCATGTAGTACTTTATACTATGTACTCTGGTTATGAAAGAGCATTTCTTGCTGCCCCCATTAATCTTTGAGCTCATGAGGTAGGCTAAAAGCATTTCCCTTGCCTTGGGCCATCCATGTCATTGGTGAAAGAAGATTAGATAAGCAGACTAAGCCCTACCTGAGGACCCCAAGATGACAACTTTTACCCACCTCTTTGGAGACAGAATTGTCATTTGCAATGTATCTTATGATTATGCTTTGGTGAGGGTCACAGAATTAAAAATTTCTAGTGCCCTGTACATATAAATATTTACTATTACAGAAATATAACATTTAAGAGACTGTCAAAGTTTTCTATCAGTGTTAACAAGTGTCACACACCTTTTTAGCTCAGATACTTGTGTCAAGAGAGTGGAAGTTGATCTTCATTAATAAGAACTGAGAAGATATTTGAATATGTCTGCTGTCAATAATAACGCTTTGTGCAAGTGGCATCGTTTAAGCTACTTTCTAATATTTTATCATTTAAATCATTATAAAATTTATATATATTCCTCCAGCAAAGATAGGCAAAGACTCTACATAATCATTGTTCTATAATCTCAAAGTAGTAATGAAAATGTCTTAAAGAGGAGAAACAAGCAAAATTTATGCTGTATTCAAAGCAAATTATTTTCCATGATTTTAAGTGTGTGCAAAGAAATTCCAAGTAATCTGTATATTCAAGCAGTGATTTCTAAGAAATGAAGATGTGGGATCCATTTACGTTCTAAGGAATTCCTTTTTCCTCTTCTCCCAAGGCTGTTATCTCTTCTTGTGTTATTATGGATGAAATCAGTTTAGAACATTAAAAAAAAAAAACGAAACCAGAATTGATATTTCATCCTTGAATAATGCAGAAAATGATATATGCAGGAAAGTTTTCTCTAAAGCATGTCTTAGTACATACCTTTGAATTTTAGTAGAAAACATGTCATTCCATTCAGAACTCTGAATTAAGATGCACTATTTTTTGCTGAGGGCTATTTTAAATTAGGCTAATAAATTGCTACTCTCTGCCTTGCGTGATAATGCATTACATTATCTACTGATGTATATGTATTGTTTGACTCTAATGGCATGGAAATTAAATGTTAGACATGGGCCAGATGTTCCCATAGATGAATATGAAGTATGACTCTGGCATAGTTATGTCTCATTGGGGTGGAGAGGAAGAATGCAAACCAGTAACAATCACAAGCCCCTCCAAAAAACGCCCTCCTAAGAATGAATGTCGTGCAAGCCTATGTCCTCGTTTAGTACCTGTCTTTGAGGAGGGTTATAAATGTCAGCAGTATTTGCACCTGTTAGTGAGAAGAGAAACCTTGCCTCCTAAAACACAGAATTAAATAAAATTGTGAATAGAAAACTACCTGGAGGGGTGTCCAGAGACAGTAAATATTTGCCTTCCTTCGTTGAGGGACAGGAACAGCATGGAAGGTTTCCCTGGATTTTGCATCTCGACATGGCAGTGAGATTTCTACGGGTCATTCTTCAGCTCTGTGCTGAGTTCACAGCGGGGTAGGCGGGAGATGGAGACTTGGGGGAAGGGAAATGGTAAACAAATGGGCCTTATGTTGAATTTTAATGAAGGCTCCCTGCTGGTTTTAGCCCTATTGGAAAAAAGAAAAGAAACCCATAATCTCCTATTCGAGGCTAATTTAGAATGGGAACATAATTCAAATAGTAGAAACATATCGTAGGGCTGGGGTGGAGGGTGGGGGAGCACCTGGGATGCTGGCTGCTACTGCTTCTACTGGTGCAAATCGTCCTGCTAATAATATGTAGATGTAGCTTTGAAAATTGTCAGAGAAGTGGCATTAGGAGATGAATGCATTATATCATCTTGCCATAAATCAGCCACCCACTCATGGAGAAATGTTCTTTGCAGAGTTCTGCTGATGGATGTGGGGTGTGGGCTTCTGGAGGCTGAGATGGACGGACTTCAGCTTAAGATAAGCAGATGAGGAAGAAAATCTATGGGTATGTTCAACTGTAACCTACGTAACTCCAACAAAGGCCAGGCCAATGTGTGTAAGTCTCTTCTTTAAAAAGAGCTGCCAAACACTATGGGGAATTGTTTTACTTTTCTAGCAGCTAAAACAAATACGGTACAATGGGTTGGCTTAACAGGAATTTACTGGCTCACAGAGGCTAGAAAGCTGGTTTCCTCCCGGGGTCTGTATCTTCTGGCTGGCCGGCAATCTTTGGGATTCCTTGACTTTTCTGTCATGTGTCGGTGCACATGGTGGTGTCTTCCCCTTTCTCTTCCAGGTTCCATTGACTTCCAGCTTCTGGCTGCCTCCCCAAGGCTTCTCTATAAGGCCTCCAGTATAGGATTAAGACCCATTCCATTCAACGAGGCCACACCTTAACTGAAGAGAACTCATCTAAAGGTCCCATTCACCATGAGTTCACACCCACAGGAATGGATTAAGAAAATGTTCCTCTGGGGTACATAACTCCAAACACCACAGGAATATAGTGGAGAAATGAAACATGGAGAAGGGGAATAATTCATCCATTCAAGAGTTATTTCAGCTGTGAGTGTTGGTATCCTTTTATCCCTCACTTTCTTGTGGTTTGCTTAAAACATGGGATAGTGCAGGATTCATTGTTTGTAGTAGAGGATTTGCTTGTATACGTCTCTTCATTAGCAGTGACATTTTCTTTCTGATTTACATGGATTACTTTTTTCTTCCTTTAGTAGCATAACTTCTGATTTTTCACCCAGTAAACTTTGATTTCTCAGTAGTAGCCTAACTTCTGTTTTGCTTTGTTTTTCTTTTCTTCTTATTTCTTTCTTTGTTATGTCACTCTGAAAAAAAAAAAGTAGCATTTTGAAAATCTTTTCCTATATTAATCATAAAGGCAAAGTAGACCATTTTTAGCTGTCATGTGAATTTTTTTTACAGGCGAATGCTGTGCCTTTCTGGAACTTCCCTTCATGCTACATGAGAGCAGAAATATTTTTCCCTATTTTCAACTATTGTTAATTGCAAATTTGATGTTCCTGATGTTGTCAGTACAAGACAAATTAAAAGTGCACATCCTACCCTCCAGGACCATTGAGGTGCATGAAATGATATATAACTGCCTGGCATCCTCACTTTTGGGGCATAGTTATTTCTGTTTCTCCTGGTCCTGGAAGTTTTCATTCCTTATCACCTAATCAAATGGAGCCTCATAATCCCTGAAATGGAGCACTTGTTCTATGTTCTATATTGATATTGGCATTTTTGTGCTTAACTTTCTATCAACTTCAAAAACTGAAAACCACCATCTTAAGGTCAAACCCTGTCTTGCTTTAGGTCGGCCTTTTCCTTTTGGACTCACAGGTCTGATTGATCTATTTTTGATTGTTGTTACATGTGCTCTTGATGTCATATCTAAGAAACTATTGACTGACCCCAAGTCACAACGATTTATGCCTATGTTTTCATCAAGGAGTTTATAGTTTTAGCTCTGACATTTAGGCCTACGATCATTTTGAGTTAACATTTGTGTATGATGTGAGGTAGGGGTCCAACTTCATTCTTTCACAATTTGATGTCCAGTTGTCCCAGAATGAGTCTTGGCATTCTTGGTGAAAATCAATTTACCATAAATTTAAGGGTTTATTTCTGGACTGTCAACTTATGTAGGACCACAGTCTTAGGTAAGTTCAAAAAAAAAAAAGTGTGAGCCCTCCGACTTTGTTCTTCTTTTTCAAGGTTGTTTTGGTTATTCTGAGTCCCTTGAATTTCCATAAGAATTTAGGAATCAGCCTGTTAATTTCTACAAAGGGGGCAGCTGGGATTTTGATAGAGATTGTGTTAAACCTGCAGACCAATATGAAGAGTGTTGCCATTGTAACGGTATTAACTCTTCCAATTCATGAGCATAGGATGTCTTTCTGTTTCTTTAGGTCTCCTTTTATTTCTTTCAATGGTATTTTGTAGTTTTAAGTGCACAAGTCTTGCACTTCTTTTGTTAACTTCATTCTTAAGTACTTTATTCTTTTTGGTGTTATAAATCAAACTGTTTTCTTAGCTTCAGTTTTGGATTATTCATGGCAAGTGTATAGAAATACAATTAGTGGGGGGTGGATGTGGCTCAAATGGTTGGGTGTCCGTCTGCCATATGGAAGGACCTGGGTTCGATCCCCGGGACCTCCCAGTAAAAATAAAAAAAAATATAGAAGGCGCGCGGGCTGCCCGGCCCCATGTGTGGGTCACCAGGCCCCGTGTGTGAGTGCGCCATCAGGACCTGCGAGCGGGTGAGCCCCCCAGGCCCCGCGTGCGGGTGCACCGTCAGGCCCCACCGAGCCACACAGCAAGATGATGACATAACAGGAGAATGACACAAGGAGAGTCAAGACAAGGCGCGCTGCAAAACCAGGAACTGAGTTGGCACAGGTGGCAGAATGCCTCTCTCCCACATCGGAGGTTCCCAGGATCAAATCCCGGTGAAGACAGGAGGAGAAGGATGAGAAGAGAGGGCAGGAAACAGACACAGAGAATTGCCCAGCGAATAGGCACAAAAACAGCAAAAATGGGGGGGGGGTAAAAATGGATAAAAGTAAGTAAATAAATAAATCTTAAAAAAAAAAAAGAAATACAATTAGTTTTTGTATCTTGTATCCTGCAAACTTTCTGAACTTATTTTTAGCACTAATAGATATCTTGTGGGTTCCTTAGGATTTTCTATTTAGAAGATCATATCATCTGCAAACAGAGATAGTTTTCCTTCTTCCTTCCCAATCTGGATGCCTTTTCTTTCTTTTTCGTGACTAATTGCCCTGGTTAGAATTTTCAGTACAATGTTGAAAGGAAGCAGTGAACGTGTCTTGTTCCTGATGTTAGGGGAAAGTTTCAGTCTTTCATTATGAAATATGGTATTAGATGTGGATTTTTCATAGATACCCTTTAACTGGCTGAGGAATTTTCCTTCTAATTTTAGAAGGAAAATTTGTTGAGTGCTTTTATCATGAAAGGATGTTGGAATTTGTCTAATTTTTTGCATCTATTGAGATGATCATGTGTTTTTTTGTCCTTTATTCTATTAACATTATATGATGTTGATTGATTTTCACATATTGAATCAACCTTGCATTCCTGGAATAAGTCCCATGTGGCTTTTTCTACATTGCTGGATTCTATTTGCTAATATTTTATTGAGAATATTTTGAGATTTTTTTTGAGATTGTTATCTTTATAGTGTTTAATTTGTGATGGTTTATAATCTATCTGTTCAATTTTGCAATAATTATTACCAAAGTAGTTTTATCTTAGAGCCACATTTAAATGAATAAGTGTTCAGTCTATCCAATTACCATGTTTTCTCTATTTCAGAATTCTTATTTTCATTCACCTCTTAATTGGTTGCATTTAAACTTTAAGTAGTTTTTTTTAAAAAAACGTTTCATTATTGCTGAGTTTCAATGACCCTCAGTTATTTCATATATGGAAAAGCCTTCCTATTGTCTTTATTTCTGAAGACCAACTTGATTTAATATAACAACGGAGACATCATTATATTGTTTCTGAAATTGAGTATCCATTCTGAGGTCAGTCAGGTTTTTCTACTTAAAGTTACTTGTTTTTTCTTCTTGAAAAGTTGAAGAATGTTTTATTTATCTCTGAAGTACAATAACTTAGCTAAACATGTCTTGATATCATCAGCTTTTTATTAATTTTCTTTGTATACCTTAAGGTAAATTTTCCAATACTATATCTCTAATTATTTTCTGTTCTGTTTGCTGAAGTCTTTAATTCAGGAATTATCAGTTACCCCTGTGGTGGATGGACTATAGTTTCCATGACTCTCATCATTCTAATTGTTTTAAACTTGTTTTCTCTTTATTTATTCACTATGAGTAAATAAAGCCCTATCTCCACAATAATTTTCTGGTGTTTTGCTGCTTCTTTTTGTTTATTTTTTTGTAACGGTTTTGCTTTCACTTATATATATATTTTGCTTTGCAATGTCCCCTTTCTTCTCCTTCTGATATTTTATGTCTTGATTTCCTCCTTTTAATGAATTCAGGTCCTTATTGCATTAATCACTGAATGCAAAGCATTTACAGGAAATCTGCCTCAATCCCTGAGATTGACTCATCTTTCAATCTGGATAATCTGGGTTATCTTTTAAAAGCAATCCCTTTTAAATCCCTCCACTTATATATTTTGATGTTTTGGCTGTAAGATATTTTCATAGCTCTCAAACCATTCCTTTTCCTCTTCCACCATTGTTCAAACTTTAATTTTACTCCAAAATGATGCGGGTGATTTCTCCATGACATTCTTCCCACCTTATCTTGGTTCATTTCTCTTCCCTTCTGAACTACAGGGCACAGAAGGCAGGGCGGAGGGAAGGAGGAAGCACAGCTGGGGCTGACTCTGTCTTGGCCGCAGTGCTGTGTGCTCTGATTGCCGAGATCCCACCAGATGTCCTTTAGTAGACTCCATTACAGCCACTTTGGCATATATTCAACTCTTTGGGGATTTGGCTCAGTCTCCCCAACTTAGCACTATATTCTGGAGAAAGAGAATCAAGGAGCCCTCCCTGCTTCTGCCAAGGTCCAGATGTGATTTGTGGAGGAATCTACTCAAGGTTTATCTCGATTTTCCTAGGCATATGTACGCATCCCTTCAGCCCACTCCTCTCCAAATTAGAGTATGAAGAATTATTCTCGGGATTTGCTTCACTTCTCATTTCCTCAGTGTTGCTTCTGGAGGAGGAAGCAGGGTTGGAAATCCTGTTAAGCTGATCAATACACCAGAATCTTCTGTTCTTTCAATTGTCATCACTCTGTTTAGCTGATAGTCATTCCCCATTTATTTCTGCTGCTGGTAAATTTTTGGCAGGGCTGTTTTTGTTTTGCTCTTTTGCTTATTAGAAAAGTGAAATCATGTACCTTAAATTCATGGTACCACCTTCACCCAGACTCAACGTTATTTTCAACTACATGTGTGAGATATGCATCTCAAGGGATCAGAGCAGAAATACTAATGCATTTGAATAAATAAGTAGGTTTGTGAAATACAATAGCTTGTGCTATCAAAAATAGTAAAACGCATCAACATTGACTGAATGTCCACTCTGTGCAAAATATTGGGCCTGGTGCCATGAGAGACAAAACAAATCACAGGCAAAATGTTAAGGTCAATTGAAGGAGAGAGATAGTACATCTAGTTAAGAGAATATAAAAATGCATAATTGATAACGTATGAAAGATGATCAGGATAGGTTTGAAGTAAAAAAAAAAAAAAAAAAGCATTATATGTGGAGGTGTGTTATGGATTGATTTGTGTACCCCAAAAAGATATGTTCAAGTCCTACCCTTAGGTCCTGTGAACCTGATCCCATTTGGAAATAGGATTTTTAAAGATGTTTTTAGGAAAGATGAGACCAGCCTGGATTAGGGTGGGCCCTGATCCAATATGACTGGTATCTTTATTTGGAGAGGAAACTGGACAGAAAGACAGAGAGAGAGAAGGAGGGAGAAAAAGAGAGAGAGAGAGGGAGAGATGGCCATGTTACAGTTTGAGACTGGGCTCTGCCACACGCTAAAAAGCACCAGTGATGGCTGGCAAGCCACGGCCAGAACACTATCAACTTCAGAAGAAGCAGGGCCCTGCCAACGCCTTGAGTTTGGACTTCTGGCCTCTAGAACTGTGAGACAATAATTTTCTGTTGTTTTCAGCCACCCAGTTTGTGGCTCTTTGTTAAGACAGCCCCAGGAAACCGTGACAAGGTGGGAAAGCAAGAGCACTGTGGGAGAAGTCCAAGTCATGTAATAAACATTGTTTACACAGGATGCATTAGCGGGCAGTGGAAATAAGAGCCTGAATATGGAGTACACAGCTGCAGCATAGGTGACTGAGTGCTTGAGTGAGTTACCTACGTAAGGTAGTAGCTACCCACGTAAGGTAGTAGCTACCTACGTAAGGTAGTAGCTACCTACGTAAGGTAGTAGGCAACTGAAAGCCAAGAGTAGTGAACAAGCAGGGGCATGGAGAATGAATGGGGCTGCCCACTGACCAGAACCATGTGCCAATCACGTGGTTGAGAGAATTCCAGATGCTAAAACCTGGAAGAGGCTGAATAAACAAGAATAAATAATAAACAATATAGCAGGCGTCCAAATTTCAGTGAATAGAAAATTAGCCCATTCCTGTGACCCGAGCAATGCTTGATGAGGCTTCAGGGAGCCTCACAGGCTAAGCAAGTGCCTTTTTCCTGTCCACAGCAACTATAAGGAATAAAAATCCACACCACCCACCTGAAGCCTGCCATGGTCCCTGTTCTTTAGGAACCCCTTCTAGTGCATCATAAGTTAACCACTACAAGTTGTCAGTCTGTTTTCTCATTTGTGGAGGAAATAAATGCTCTCAAAGCCTAACTATTGGTCTTTCCCACCTTCTGAGGCTTCACACTGGGCTTAATGGGCTGAAATAAATTCTGCTGAATAAATGAAGTTATATTCTGGAAATATAGTGCTGAGTTTCAAAAGAGAATGACAAATTATGTCTTTCTTATCATTTTACCCCCAACTTTTTCATGTTAATTATACCTTTTTATTGGGCACATCCCCAAATTCCTTGTTTTCCATGCTAGACTTGCCCATGGGGTTTCTTAGGGACTAGACACATAAGAAGTTTAACAAGTAGATATTTGCCTACTTAAAATGCTCTTCAAATAGAGTCATTTATCATTCATTCAGTATTATTTGTTAATCATCTACTATAAGATAAACACCGTTTTAGGCATCTTGTGTCATACCAAGTGAGGGATTACAAAGGGACAAGCTGACACTGGGAGAGAAGACATAGCTCGCAAGCTTGTAATTTCTTCCCTGATTTAGGTTTGAATTAAATGGCTTCACAATTATAATTGTATTTGTCTAAACACCCTTAGATATTGGCCATCCAAATGCCTTTTACTTTATTTTATTTATTTTTTAACCCTCCTTAACTTGGGAAATACTTAGTTCCCAGAATGGAGGTAATTCACGTTAGTGATACTGTAGTAATATACTGGACTCTCTGTAAAGGATACTTGAAGGGGAGTGCTGTGCATCTCTTGCCCAGGGTCAGCCAAATACCTGAGGGGAGTTGATTGACGGCAGTGACGGTGGGGAGACAAACAGTGTACTATTTGAAGGAGGCCGATAGGGCCTAGTGCTCAAAAATATCACTTCATAAGTCATCCCCATACCTCATAGCCCTACCCTTAGTCACTCTCTTTTCTAAACTAATTAAAACCTTTATTAAAATATAAGTAATATGAGCCACTTAAAGGTCAGTTTACTAAGGAATGCCCTAACAGTATCCTGAGCAAATTGTCAAATCACAGGTAGGTTTTCTTGGAAAGGGGAGAAGAGGAAATAATTGGTGTGTTTATATGTATTCCAACATATATAGTCTTTCCTGAGGCAGATCCATAGAGGAGGACATGAGGTATCATCAGGGTGCTGTACTGGGGAATAGCCTGAGAAAGGGGCATATTATTAGAATACAAAATCCATTGCAATTAACAGAGATCCAATATAGCACTGGCCAAATATAGGTAACTTTATGTCTTCTCATTGAATGGTCTGGAGAGAGATGGCTAAGGCTAGTATTGTGAGTCTGCTTCATGAGGTTATCCAGGAAGGTTATCCTGGGCTCCTTCTATCTCATTGTTCCAACATCCAATTGTTAACTGGCTAATAATATAATTATTATTTATAATAATTATATTATAATAATAAACGTGGTGGATTGAATTGTGTACCCCAATTTGGCCATATTCTTAGTCTTGGTCTGCATTCTGGTGCATGCAGACTCAGTGTACATGAGATCTACTCAACAGAATTGTGTGACCCAACCTAATCAGAAAGTAAGATGGAGAGAGAAGCTGGAAGTCACTGGAACCCAAAAGAGAAAGGAGAAGATGCCGTCACGTGCATTGCCATGTGATGGAAAATCCAAAGAACTTCAAAGCTTGCCCGCCAGCCACAAGAGACCAACTCCAGGAGGAAGCAAGCCTTCTAGCCTCTGAAACTGTGAGCCAATAAATTCCTGTTGTAAAGCTCACCCATCGTGAGGCATTTGTTTTAGCAGGTAGGAAATTAAAATACCAAGTGCTACTACACATGTGCTCTCGAACATGTCTGCTCTGCCCAGCCCCACTGTCATGCTCCCTGTAACTCCTACATCCTTCTCATTCCTCCTAGAGATCCAATAGTGGTAACACTGACACCCACAGAACACACAGCTCTCCACACTCCACCACCCACTGGACATAGGTTTGCCAGAACTGCAGGCTTACCTCTGGCTAGGTGGGGGAGAATGCCTCCCTGCACTTTGCTTACACTTTAGAATAGAGTTGCTGAAGTAAGGTTGTTTATACTCCAAAACGCTGTAATATTTTTAGAAAAAAACAAAATAATTTCAGTTTTAAATTAGAGTTGCTGCTCTCCATTGTCCTAGATATGTATCCAGGGAGTAAGGGGAGGAGCGAGGTTGGAAGTCAAATCTGGGAGAAAGCAGTCATGCTGTATTCAGAATCACTTCTCTCTTATAATTAAACCTTTGTTATATCAAGCTTATTGACCTAGGCTCCTCCTTTCCCTCCAAACAAAATCCCCTATCCATTCCTCCATACCTCTAAGTATCTTCCCTTGGACTGCCCTATCAGTTCAGCAGATATGCTCAGCTCATTCATACTTGAACTAGGAATTAAGTAGGTATAGCATAAATACAAGAGTATAGGCTGGGTATAACACTTTGAAAATCAAGAGACATGAAAAACTGGCTTTGTTCATTGGGAGCCTTCCATAGCATAAAATATACTATTCAATGTCCTCCTGCCTCCTGGACTACCCCCCAGGCAATCAATATGCCTTCATTTATGCCATCATCACCAGCTTCCTGGAATCCGCAGCCACACTTTCCTGTCCTTTTAGACAAAACTCCTAAAAAGAGTGGTCTCTTTGTTCAAAATAGCCAACTGTTGGGTACATCATCTTGCTTGAGAGTTGGGTCTATCTGAGTATGCCATGATTGAAACTTCTGGTATGATTCTAAAATGGATTCAGTCTACCATGTGGCAATGCCAGTGTCTATGAAGTTCCTAAAACCAAAAAATCAGAGATTTCAAAAAATAAATATTAATATCATCGGTGTAATCCAGATTCAATGGAATATAAATATAAGTGCAGTCCTAAAGTCCACCTGTGAAAATTTCTATTTCCAAACTAATAAACCCAGATATTTTGTCAACAATAAATTATATGGATACAGGTAAAAATCTTACATAATATTCCTGAGTAATTTAGAGAAAAATAAGAAAAACTTCACCTCTCTCCTTTCTTTGGGAGTGTAGGGTTATATCCTATATATACCAAATCTGAGTATGAAATCAAAATAATCTGGATGAGATTCATCTCACAGTTTTCCACATCCTTAAGTAATACAGGGGAGAGAGACTTTAAAATTTGAAATGTGCTAATGTATGCCAGCTACTTGGAATATATTATTTTATTTTAATCTCTATAACAACTTTTAAGCATTAAGACATTATTATTCTTACTTTATTCATATTTTGCATGTGGTAGGGTGGAGGTTTGATCTTTCAAGTATGTTTTCTTTTGCAGTCCCTAATTATCCAGGTACCCAAACTCCCTGGTAGAACACAGGAACACCAATTTCCCTCAGTTTATTTTCTGAGAATTATATGAGAAAATGTAGCAATTTGCCATTGGCCTTGAGCAGGAGAAAACAATGGAAAAATAGCAGTTGTAGGAAACAATAAAAGGCCAGAGAGAACAGGTATTAAAGAGGAATCCTCAGGAATGAAAGCAGTGTTTCAGATTCAACACAGGATAAGACATGCAGCCATCTCCTTAACTAGGGTGAGAAAACGGAAGAAGGGCTAAGAAGGGATAGCCACACATGCAGAGAAAAGGAAAAAGGAGCAAGATGGCGCGAATCCTCCACAGGTGTTGGCCCCTGGAGGTGGGGCGGAGGTAGCGATGCAGGCCATGAGTTGGAGAGAAGGTAAGAATAAAAAAACATTTTTAATTGTTTACTTCTGAATCCTAGCTCTCGTCAACTTGAAATTTACCTCACTCCCATACTGTTGTGTACCAACACGGGAAGTAGCATAATTAAAGCAGTCACTCTTACAAGCATGCCTCTGAAGCTCTGAATATGAAATAGCGAGGTGGCCCTGTTGATAGGAAGATTATTTCCATTGGAAACCTGGTTATTTGCTCAATACCAACGTCAGCTTCTTTCCACTGTAACACTTCACTGCCATGGAGTAGGAAGAAGAAATAGCAGTGTTTCTGATAATTGTTGGGGAGCTGAAACCAAACTAGCCTCTCCTTGTCTTTGCCTCTTGTCCCCCCTCATCCAGCTGACTCGCACGTAGTTTCCATACCTGACCTCTGGTTCGACTCCATTGCCAAGAGTTGCCCAAAGCTGCAGTGGTTCTCAAGTTTAGCTGCATTTTAGACTCACCTGGGAGGCTTTTAGAGATAAAAATTCTGGACCCCCACCCCACAAAACTTGAATCAAAATCTCCAGTGGTGGGGGCGTGGGCAGTGGTATGTTTAAAACACTCCCCAGCTGACCTCAAGGTGTAGTGAGGGCTCAGAACTGCTGGGGAAGAGCATCTTCCTCTCTGAGCTGCACATGGTCAAAGAAAATGTAATTCTCCAACTGGCTTTTTTTTTTTTTTTTTTTAATACTTTAAAAAATTTTTAGAAAAATACTTTAGATTACATAAATGTTACATAAAAAATACAGGGACTCCCATATGCCCCACCCCCTCCCCTCCCACACTTTCCCACATTATCAACATCCTTCATTATTAGTCTGGTGCATTTGTTACAATTGATGAACACATATTGGAGCAGTACCACTAAGCGTGGACTATAGTTTTGATTCTTCTTTATGAATCAGGGACTTTGCTGTGAGCTAATTTGTGGGTCAATGAAATGACCACACAACATTTCGAAGACTGAGATTTCATGTATTTAGTACAGAGAACAGCATATGTCAGTATCCAAGTACCAACAAGGAATCTGGATTTAAGCAGATTTGACATTTTTCATTTATATCTATTTTTTTAAAATTAATTCATTACCTACTTCTGCAAGAGGAAAAGCAAGAAGTGACTATTTCCTTTGGGTAATCAATTGAATGTGGATGCCAATAACGCTGTTCCAAACAACCCAGACACACAACTAAAGTCTGCTAAGGAGAAAAATAAAATATTTATATTAATCCACAAAAAGGGCTTCTGACGACTGAACCCTTAAGACAGTTTCAGATCACAGAAGTTCTGTGCCACATTTGAGGCCTAACTCGTAAATACAGAAAACTACAGCATCCTGAAACGTGCTCTTGCACTAGAACATGGCATGGAGAAAAACCTGAAAAGAATTACTCACTCCTAGAAATAGGAGATCTTGTTAAAAATGTCAATTATTATTTTTTGAAGGCGAGGTGTTTCTCCAGACTCTCTGTCTTATGACTAAAGTGTTAATTGCGCAAGAGTAAAAAGAACATTAAATTGCAATATTTGATGGTTCAAGCCAAGGCTGTTTCCTTAGACGCTCACAGTATAAGTTTCCCTCCCCCAGGGGGACATCCTGCCGAGGAGGTCCGTTGGTGCTGATGTGCACATCTGGTAAATTACACATGCATGACCTTCAGTATTTTCAACATGCATGCAGCTTGTCGACTGTCTTCAGTGTTGACTTTCCTTGTCTAGCATTTGCAATAAATTTCCATAGTTTCCAGTTCACTTGGTGGAGTTTTTTTTTTTTTTTTTTTTTTTTTTTTTACTACACACTCACATCATAGGCAACATCCTGAATTCTCACCACCTATATGTAGATTTAGAAAATTAAATCTCTAAACTGACTTGGCATTTCACAAGACCCAGTGGTTATTTTCTACCAACAATGCTTTCATATACTTGCCTGTGTTCGTCTTCCCTAAGAACTAGATGCCCTTATTTGAAGAGGAGTGCAGGGCAAACAGAAGCTTCCACAGCAGGGAAAGACTCAGATTTGTGAATTATAGTCTCCATTTCAGTTGACTTAGCAAAGAGCCTATGCCATATCTAAAAATATTTGCAGATCCTTGTGAAATGGCAGACTGGTTCAGACGCCAAAAAACGAAAACATATTTGCTGATGATCACTTGATAGGAAATTAAAACAAGCTATTGAAATACATATATACGGAAAGAATAAATGTAAGAAATTTGTAAGAACAGTTTAAAAATGAAAAAGGAAGAAAGAATCACAAACCATCACATGTATTTGGTAACCAAACACACCTGAGCTCAAGTTTCATTTCTCTATTTTCTGTTTTGAAAAATCCTGCCATTTCCAAAAATATTTCAAAGCCTTAAAGTCCTAATCTGTGACATGGCCAGAATGCTACCTACTTCACAGAGTAGCTGGGAGGGATTGAATTAGAAAGTATTTGTAACACATCTAACATGGCATCTGGACTATATGGTAGAAGGAATGTAATAAATGCCAGTTACTCTCCCCTTGCCCTTTCTCCTTAAAAATGTACATGTAAATATAGTATAACCCTGCAGGATTTCAGAGGAGCTGAAATCTGAGGTTGTATCTTAATAGTCTGCTACTGCTTTCTGACAGGCCCTGAAGAAGTACAGGGTGAAGTTAGTTCTTTGCGCCTGGACAGTAAAATCAGGTTCCTTTAAGGAAAGTGTGGGCATGTAATGTGTTGTTGATGAGCTGCTTTTCTCTGGGATCACGATAGCGCATTATGAGTGTGATTCAGCAACCTTGAATATAGATTGCAAAAAAATGCAATTCTCTGTACAAATGCCACGAGACAATATAGCTTTCAAAAATGCTCTGAAATCCTGATCACAGTGGTGTCACAGAGATTAGCAGCAAATTATAAAATAAAAGCATTTTTAAATGAAAATGGAGGGGACGTAAACATCATTGGCATCTTCTTTCCGAATTTCTTATTGCCATATCTTTAGGGACACAAGAGATGCAAACAAAAGATTAGAAGCACAGCCCAGAAGCTGCTCCCTGTGAAAGCCATGTCCCCTTCTCTATTCTAGACTCCGTTTCTCTCATGAAGACAAAGCTGAGCATGTTTCTATTTAGTAGAGTAGCCACAAAGTCAATACACAGAAATTGTTAATACATAGTGCAAATGCCACTTGAAGCAAGTATCATTAAAGAAAAGAGACTTTCAGAACAAGAGGGCCTCTAAAAAACAATCGAGTACAAGTGAAACATTTTACAGGTAAGAAAATGAGGACACATGATGGTTAGATTCCAGAATTGAACCCAGGCCCTCTACTACCGTAGGGATTCTCTGACCATCGTGCATCCTGTCGTATCGAACATACATTCTATTGTACCTAAGAGTGTGATTGCACTTGCCTAAGTGCAGTTACAATTTCCACTCTGTAATAGGGTCCATGGAAAGTGGAGTGACATTCATAAAATAAATAAAAGGCAATTTTCACCAATGAAAACATTTTTGTTCTAATTTAAAATGCCTCTATTGTATCATCTATAATTCTGCTCAAATTGAAAAGAATAGGAGGTTAGGATAGAGGGATGAGGTTTTCGCATGGGGTTTAAGTGGAAGTTGTCTGACATAAAAAAAAAAAAAAAATCTGATTAGGTTTATAAACTTTGGTAACCACATCCATTTCCCTAAATGAATTGCATACAAATTCCATAACCCGGATGTCAGGAACAATAACACTTCAAAGTTTCTCTTCTTTGTTGCCTCACTCCTGCTCAGATTTGTCTTCTTGAAGCGAAGATCCCGGCAAAGCCTTGCCCAAGCCTGAGAAAGCTTTAGGTTAGGTTGCAGGGAAAGGCAAGGCAAAGGAACAATGTGAGCTCAGCTCTCTGTGATTCCCTGGCTTCTCAGTCAAGATCTGGCTGCTTGGTGATGAGTAGATTGCATCTGTACAGCAGAAGATAAAAATGATCTCTGCTGGCCCTTTCCCAACCACACATGCCATGACCTTGACCTTAAGCGTCTCATTCCCACCCCACTTTGCTGAAATGCTCCAAGGCAAAATACTCTGTATATCAGTCTGCCTCAGTGTAGTGCGTCGCTCTCAAAGCCTGGGAATGTGCTCATATTTGGTGGTATCTTCCTGCGTCCCCAAAGCAATCAGAAGGATCCAGCTTGAAAGGGCAATGAGGACTGGACAAAAGCCGAGAGGGCAAACAGATGGATAACAATCCCCTCTTTTTCCATTCGCTCCTACGGAGAATTATTCAGCAGAATGGAAATCTCTGACGAACAGAACATAGCACAGCTTTATGTAGTTAAAATTATGGGACCCTTCCATTCTCTTAGCTTCTGTGCTCTGGGAGAGATGTTAAGATAATATTCTTATTCATAAGTAGAGAATGTTTGTAGACTAAAAACGGATCCACAGATGTATGTGGGAATCAGCAGTGTGATGCTAGAAAACTTTACGGTGGACCAGGATGATATTGGGCATCTGTCAACACTCTCCATGAGTTCCCACGGTCTCTGATCTGGGAGGGCTCAAGAAAAGAGACGGGACATCTGCTAATCTAAACTGCAGCTAGACATCAGAATCACCTAGAAGGCCAAGTGGATAATAATCCCCCCTTTTGTAAGTTTTGAAATAATTCAATAAACTATGATTTGGAAAGCTTCAGTAAGTTGGGAAAAGGAATCCCCCCACAAGCCAGAATTAGGAGGCCGGAAAGTGGGGAGGCACTTGCTGAAACGGAAGGTACGCTGCCGACTTTCATTAGTTCCACGCCCTTCTAAGGCCCTTTCCTTCCAACTGCATTGCTTTGGAGGGCCGTGCACGTGCTGTGAGTCACCAGTGGACAGCTTGAGTGAGGCAAAAACTCTACGGCTGGGAACCACTGCAGGAGACCCCAACCAATTGCCCCTGCCATCTTGCTGGGCGTAGGTTTCATGGTCTTGTTTTTCCCTGAATTGTAGCAGGAAACACCCTTTAAGCTTAGCCTGTAAGTTATCAACGTCTACATTTCCACCAAGAGAAGAGAGCCAAGGCCCTTGCGAAGGTTACCTATTAACAAGATCATTTAGCAGAAATTGGTTCAGACTAGGTGAGTTTGGTCTGCTGTTCAACAGAAGTATAGAAAGAGGCACCTGGGATAATATTCTATTTTGTCCTAAAAATATACTCTCTCTCTCTCATCAAGATGTTTTATTACAGAAAAAGTAAAACAATAACAGTTACTACTTACTGAGTGTCTATTATGGACATATTTATATATTGACATATACACGTACTATTAGAGGTTAAGTGACTTGCTTAAGATAAGTAGTCAATTTTGGGGTCTGGGACTGTCTGATTCTAAAACTCAAGATCTTTATACGAAACCAAACTCCCTAATCATTATGTAACACTCAGTTGCAGTTAATTCTACATTGCCTTATACTCTTAGCTCTCTTTTCTAACTATATTTTCTAACTATATTGTATGCTCTTTGAGGGCAGGGGCCATATTGCATATTTTATCTGCCACACGTTGCCAAATAGGGGCAGAGAGTGCTGTCTTCAGTGCCACTACTAGGCTTCATTATGATCAGTGTCTATTATATACTCATATATCTAGTATTTAGTTGACAATATTATGAAATCTTGAGTCTTCCTTTCATTTAAAAGACAAATTGGAAAGAGATGGGATCAGATTACTGAGGGCTTTGCATGCCAAGTGTGGCAGAAATAGCTGCTCACTAAACACCCATGTGCACATCCTAATTTCCCAGTCCCTGCTCAGCTGTGTTTGGGTCCCAAGGCTAGTTCCAAAGAACAGTATGAATAGAAATGCCATGTGTCGCACGTGGGCCATGGCAAAGAAGGGCTGGTTTCCCTCCTCCATTCTCTCTTCCCCCGCCAAGGTGACATGAGATGGTGCCTCACAAGATAAAGGTAGTCTGAATTTCTCAGTGATCAAATGGATGAGAACTTTTTCATCAGACTTTGCTAGAGAAAGAAATAAACTCGTTTTTTTCTAAGCCACTGAGATTTTGTGGTTTATACATAACTGTCACAAATCTTGTCTTTTTCTGCATAATATACCATGCCATGGGATTTGGACTTTATTTTAATGGCATTGGAATACTTGAAGGTTTTATGCAGAGAACCAGCAATTGAAAATATCTTAACTATTCCATTAGTGCTTTGCAACTCATTTGTTCTTATTTTCTCTTTTAGTGGCATTTACCTAGATCTTTTACCATTCATTCATTCATTTAATGATGAATTGTTAATCACCTTATTTATCCACTACTATGTGCTTGGTATGGGACATTCAGACCTGATGATCCTGTTGTTTACTAAGTATTGAGACTGCATTTTATATACCAGTACTTATTCCACTGTTTGCTAACTTTTACTTATTTAATCCTCATAGCAATGCTAGAAAGCACTATCATTTTCCTTATTGCATATATAAGGAGCACAGAGAAATTAAGTAATTTACCTGAGGCCACAGAGCTGGTAATAGGAAAAATTAGGATTTATAACCCAACGAGTCTGGCTCCAGAATCTGGGCTCTTAACCACCAAGCTACGATGATGACAATGCTGTGGTCCAACTAATGCCGAGAATGGAGTCATAACAACCACGATGGCAGACCTGGACCTTACCCCCTGGGGTCATTGTGAGGCTGGTACTTCCTTCTTCATAATTTATCACAGACTTCAGCTTGGGTTTAAGATGAGGACGTTCTCAGGAAAGTGCTGAAAGAACTAAAAGGGAATCGGTCCCATCTCTACATTCCTTTAACATTTTCTTTTAAACGACTGCTCACCCCACGTCTTTATTTATATTCATAGTTATATACAAGTTTTATCCATCTTGCTGTGTCTACAGCACTTACCTCACTATATAGAAATGCAGAGTAAATATTTGACAGATGATATAAATGAAAGAATGAGTAAACCGATTAACACAATCGAAGTCATATATACTGCTAAAATTTTAGCATTTTTGGATATTTCTAGTCCGATGGTAGACAATCTAGCAGTTAATTAACACACTCTCCCAGATTATAAGTTCTCGTTATAAAAGACTTTGAACAAGTGTTATTTAACACTTCATGTTGCTGTTTCCAATTGCAGGATGATCTTTTGCTCTTCTGGTCATGAGAAAATAATACCAGAGGCCATTTATTGAGCATTTACTATGTGATTGGCAATATTCTAAGGACTGTCTATACAATAATGCCTTTAGTACTCATAAGTTGAAGATACATGTGCTGTTATAACTCTAAGGATGAGGAACCTGATGCACAAGAGATGATATGTAACTAGCCCATGGTTATTGCATCTCCTCCTTAGAAGAGCTAGGTTTTAAATCCAAGCAGGCTGACTCCAGGTCACACCATACCATACTGCCTCCCTGACTAGACTACGTGATTGGACTGTCCGCCAATTTTTCTCTAAATTGCTCTGTGATGTCATCAGGTTGAGCTCTGAAGAATGCCTCTCTCCTTCCTCAAAACACAGATTCTCTGCATCTGCCTGACTCCTGATGGTTCAAGACTTGAAAATGAGAAGAATACAGACATGACATATCCTTTAGAGCTGGGGGACGATCTGTCTGCACTGATAGGTCTGTAGCACCAGCTTCTCTTAGCTTTAAGCAGAGCAACCTCCTCTTGGAAATTTTTCTTTGTTGGTCGCATTGTACTCATTACCCAGAGTGAAAGCTTTCCCTGTGGACTGTCTGTATTACTACATTGTAATATCAAACTAATAGCCAACAATCTTTCCCACATGTCTAAGTGTGGCTACTTGCCCTTTACTTGAGGATACATTAGTTCACTGGTTCTTTACGTATTTGGGTCGTAGACCACTCTCAGAATCTCAGGAAAGTTTTAGACCTATTCCCCCAGAAAAATGCATATGCAGAATGACATGCAAGATTTTGAGTAAATCTCAGGCTTTCAGGGGCCAACAGGAGCCCATTTTTTAAATATCTCTATCATTTTTTAAAGCCCTTGCTCTATGGATAATGATCACATTTACACAGGAATGATAAAAACGTCCATCTCCACACTAAATGGCGGTAACAACAGCAAATGGACAATTTGTGTTGGAAGGCTTGGCATTTAGGTGAAGGCGGGTTTCCGGTCATTGCAGAACCTGTTATA
Organism: Tolypeutes matacus; assembly: GCA_026826555.1. NCBI lineage: Eukaryota > Metazoa > Chordata > Mammalia > Cingulata > Chlamyphoridae > Tolypeutes > Tolypeutes matacus. Next base: position 8,026,300 of record JAKSZT010054400.1, read on the forward strand.
TTATATCAGGCTTATCTTCATTTTGTGTGTCATCTACCTCCTTTTTATTCCCACAGTCCCTTAGCTGTTTGCAAGTCCTTCTCACTAAGAACCAGGGCAAAGCACAACATGTGCTTGTAAAAAAGAAATGCTTTGCTTCCCTTTAGAGGGGTATTGGTTTCTGAACCTTGGGAAATGGGTGATGTTACCACACAGCCAGCCAGAGTTTCCAATGGCAACTGAAAGCAAGAATAGCAGGAAACCAGCACAACAGCTGACATCAAAATGCTTTTCCATGTATAAAGCTGTCTTAAACCCACAAGAGACATTGAGAATAAACTCTGTACTTTCTTTTCTTGCTTAATACCAAATGGGTAAGGGAGAAGAGCTGGCCGCTTTTAAAAATGCACTTATAATTTTGAATCCAAGCTGTGCGAATACCCATTGGAGACAACTGTTCTCTCATGGCCTGCTCTGAATAAACAATCACAGCTCTGTGTGATATCACTTCTTAACCAGATTCTAGCCTTGAACTCTTGGCTCGCCATGGTTACTTGCATTTTAAACCGGTGGCTCCTTTTCCTTCCCCTTGGCTAAGATTCCTGCTCACTTGGCAGCAGCTCCTTCTCATTTGAACTTTTGCCCTCTTTTAATCTCCACCAAATTTTAGTCTAAAAGAACCTTTCATAGGCACCTTTTGTTGCCCTGAGTTTCTTTCTCCTGTGAGAACCAGCTTAGGGGGCTGGTTACTGGAAAACACTCAAGGACCTGTCTTCCTCCTCTGTGAAGCAAGCAGTGACAGGCTGTTTTGTGTGTGTACTTTTCTTCTTGTTTTTTAGTTTAGTTTTTTTTTTTTTAAATTAAGGAAGCACAAGATGCAAGCTGTTTGCTGAAAACAAAATGTTTGCTTTCAAAAGTGAGTGAACACACACATATTCACACATATCCATGTGGCCTCACTTGCAGGTTCCAGAGGCTGCATCTCTTTGTTTCCTCAGAATGTAGCACTGTCAAAACTTATTTCGGATCAAAAGTCAAGCCACAAAGGAGTTTTAGTCCCTTCTGGCTTCCCATACCAGTCACAGTCCGGAGAGGCCTTCTGGGGCCTCAACATTGGTAGAACCTGTTCCCTGTCAAAAGAATTATAGGATGTCAATCCCGCCTCCCATTTTACAGTTCAGCCATCTGCTTCCTCCTTCACCTGAGCCTGCCATTCATTCAGAAACCCAGGCTAACCCTATGCATGCTCTAGGTTCTCTCTCCAGCCTGGACCCACAGGCAGGCCGCTCTGCTCTGCCATCCTCATGACAGCCTCGCCTTGTTCCCCTCCCTGAATCAAATCTGCTTTCCCTCTCCAGCCCTTTAACAGAGCCTCAAGACCATAGGTCTGCTCAGAACTGCCAGTCCCACTGGCAACGTGGTAGGCAGCTGCAGCTGGAACCTACCCTGCCCTCCCTGCAGCCTGGTAATTCTCCCCACTTTTTACTGAATATTCTAGACTTTTTTTTTTTTTTTTATTCTATCACTGTTAACTTCACTTTTAGTGATTTCCTTGTCTTTTGCTTGACTCAGGAGATAGGGGCCAACTGGCTTGTGCTACTACTTTTATTCACGCTCACTCTTTTATTCACATCCTGGTTATTTCTCTGACGACATCATCTAGTCGTGAAGAAACGAGCTTTCTCTTTCCCAAAGCCAATTCCTCCATCTGTGTAAGCTTTTAATAGAATCCCTCCAGATGCAAAGGGGCTGTGGTCTACATTTTCCTCACAATCATTTACTCTTTACCAACTCCTACTCTTCCTACATCACACATGCTTAAGCTATTTTAAATAAATAAATAAAAGCAAAACCCCCATACAAATTTTCTTGTTCTATATTTCCTTCTGACTACCATTCATCTTTCCATCCTTATAATTCCACACATGAACTGGGTACCGCCACTTTCATTCCTTCATCTCGACTCAATTGTCCTCATCCTTTTGCTTTCAGCTTCACTACCCTCCTAAGAATTTTCTTATGAAGGTCATCAATAAACACAGGGATGTTGCCTTCACCCTCATTTTCCTTGTCATCTCTTCTACAAATGGTCTACTTTTAATGAAACTTGTATCTTGTCTTCTGGTTATCAATTCTCTCATTTTTCCTCTCCTTTTATGGCTACTGCTGCTTTACCGGTTCCACTCTTTAAGGCTCAGAACTTAATATTTGATGTTAGGTTCATCAAATATTTTTTGGACATTATCTTCACCATGGCTCAAGTGTAACAAGACGTGGAATGGGATTTTTCTTATTATTTGGCAATTTCAGCTCAAGTTTCAAACCCAAAGGTAATAGGCAATTTGCCTGGATATTTGGCAAATGGCTACGTCCCTAAGCCCTGAGTGGGTCCCTTTCTCCTGGCCTTTCCCTATAGATGCCCTTGGTTTCCCTATGATCCAGCAACTAAAGGTTTAAATCTTGGCTCATCAAGGACTTTCCAGGATGCTGCTTCAACCTTATGGTCTGAGTCCATTCTAATGGCCTTCCATGATGGTTGTGAAACATACTGATCAATACTTCTGTCAATAAGTGTCTCTATGTTCTAAAGAGAGCAACCAAAGAGATACCATTGAGAGTTTGCTAAAATCCAACTAGAACTTTCTCCCATTCACCTTTACCCACTCAGTCTATAAAAGCAAAATATAGGAGTTCCTGCAGAGAGACATTGTGGAAGGAATTATCAGCCTAGTAACAAGTGCTGTTCCTGGAGAGAAGTGCACATGGAGAAAGGGAAAGAAGGCTCTCGCCACTGGACCAAGTAAGAGGGGCTCCAACAGACTGTAGAGACTGTGAGTACCTGCTAAAGAAAAGAACCCAGACGGTCCTCTCCAATTGGGGAGTTCTGAACTTCAGACATTTCTAGTGCATTGGAGTTTGATGAGAGAGGTCTTGGGAGCACTTGACATTTAGAAGGGATTTATGTGTGTCCCCTGAAGTTTGACAGTGTATGTAAAAATAGATACTGGTGTTTGCTGCCAAACTGGGAAAATCTGAAGATAAATGACTGGCTGGAGTTGCCTTCCATGGCAGAGCAAAGAGAGTACAGCTGGAGAGCAGCCTATTCACTTTTATTTATTTAGTTAGTTAGTTAGGCATGAAAATGAGGCAAAAATTTCCTTTAAAACAAATGAGTTTGAGCTGTCTTGATGGAACTATAGTGAAAAACTACCTGCTGGAGTGAGGAGATCCTATCAGGATGATCCCTGTGGAAAAGGACAGAGGGCATGTGACTCTAGGTCAGTTGGAAAGTACATCAGCATGTCATGAAACAATGTTCTGGGATAATCCCAGTGAGCAATATTTGGAGATCCTGTCAGGGGTCCTCTACAGAATCCAGAATCCAAAAATATTACACATGAAAGAGTAGCATTTAGAAGCTTGCTCTAATGGAGAGCGCACTGGTCATTTACTATTAACAAAGAGAGAAATACAAAAAACAACAGCTAAATGAAAACTTTAAGGAAATCTGAAAGTTGAGATCCTTTTCCCCTTCTCTACTGCTGGTCCAAAGCCATGGGTATGGCCTGAGCTGTAAGAGGAAAGGCATTCTTATGAAATTAGCTGTGAAACTGAGATTTTGGCTTAAACTTGCCTAGACTTAAATTTCTGATAGTGAGTTATGTATCTAAGTATTATAATTGAAAATTATCTTGAAACTATGGGATCAACCCAAGCCATCAGAAGGAGGGAAAGGAGATATGACTGGCCATCTTAGAGGAAAGAGATTAAAGTAAAGGTATTTTTTCTCTGTATCCTGTTAAATAAATAGTTATGTACAATTCTACCATTTAGATTACTGATGTACTTTTTTATTTTTAGAGAAGTTTTAGATTTACAGAAAAATTACACAGAAAATACAGAGAGTTCCCATATAACCCCCACCCCCTGCCCCCACACAGAGTTTCCCCTATTATTAACATCTTACATTAGTGTGGTACGTTTGTTAAAATTGATGAATCAATACTGAAGCATTGCTACTAACCAAAGTCTGTGGTTTACGTTATGGTTTACACCTTGTGCTGTACAGTTATATAGGCTTTGACAAGGTATAATATCATGTAACCATCATTACAGTCTCATCAAGAACAGTTTCACTGCCATAAAAATGCCCTGTTTTCCACCTATTCATCCTTTATCCTCCCCTCTGAACCCCTGGCAACCACTATCTTTATATCAATGTTACAAGTCACTCCATTAACACAAGATAATAACCACAATAACAATAAATCTGTTTTGGTCTGTGGTTACACTTTCCCCTTACATTTGTTCATTCCTCAATCTTGAGGGATTTGGGACCATGTCTCCTCTGACTACTACAGGCTGAGAGGGCACTTAGAGATTATAGGGCAGAGGGAAGGAAACTGCTTGCTTGGCAGATACTCCTTGTTTTGAGGATGGGACTAGTCCATCATCATCATTTTGTTCATTGTCTGGGGCAGACCCAAAGAACTGGAGAGTAGGAGTTGGCTGCAACTCTGCTGGGTTTCAGAGCTCAACTGACATATGAACACTTATTTTTAACTGCTTTATTTTCCAGGACTATTTCAGTTTCAAGTGACAGGAATCCTGACTCCAATAGACTTAAGCAAAATGGGAATAGATTGTCTCATGTTACAAAGATGTCTACAGATAATCTAGATTCAGGAATAATGCAGGGCCTCAAAAAAGGATGCCATCGGGCACCAGCTTTCTTTTCATTTGGGATCAATTTGTTTCTACTTGGCTTTCAGTCTTTTATCCATTTTGAATAGGATTTTGTAGATGGTTTGAGGTATGGGGATAAAACTTCATTATTTTGGATGTGGATATCCAACTGGTCGAGCACAATTTCTTGAAAAGACTATTCTTTCCACCATCTTGGCATTCTCAGTAAAAATCAGTTGACCATAATTGTAAGACTCTTAACTCTATTGCATTGATCAATCAGTCTGTCTTTATTGTAGTACTACATTATCTTGATTACTGCAGCTTTACAGTAAGATTTGAAGTCAGGAAGTGTTAGTTCTCCAACTTTGTCCTTTTTCAAAGTTGTTTCTAATGGTGGATTTTGTCAAATACTTTTTCTGCATCTACTGAGATGATCATATGTTTTTTGTCATTTATTTTATTAATAAGGTATAAATTATAGTGATCAATTTTTGGACGTTAAACCAACCTTGCATTTCTGGGATAATTTGCTCTTAGTCATAGTGTACAATCCACTTTACAGGTTTCTGGATTCAATTTATTAATATTTTGTTGAGGATTTTGGCATCTAAGGAATATTTTTCTGTAGTTTTCTTTTCTCATAATATCTGTCTTGTTTTGGTTTTGGAATAATATTGACCTTATAAATTGAATTGGGAAATGTTTCCTTCTCTTCAATTTTTTGGAAGAGTTTGTCAAAGACTTGTGTTAGTTCTTTAAATAATTGGCAGAATTCATCAATCAAACTGTCTAGTCCTGGTTTTTCTTTTGAGGAAGTTTGTTGACTAATTCATTATTTCTCTCTCTAACTCTTGTTAGTCAGTCTAACTAAAGCTTTGACAATTTTGTTGATCTTATAAAAAACCAACTTTTCATTTCATTAATTTTCTCTCTTCTTTTTTTAATGCTTGATTTCATTTATTTCCACTCTAATCTTTATTGTTTCTTTCTTTTTGCATGTTTTGCATTTAGCTTGCCTAGGTATGGTTCTCTTTGAATTTATCTTGTTTGGGGTTCATTGGGCACCTTGAATGTGTATATTCATGTCTTTCATTACATTTGGGAAGTTTTCTGCCATTATTTCTTTGAATATTTCTTCTTCCCTTCCTCTATTTTTCTTCTGGGACTAACTTAATGGATTATTGATATATTTGATGGTGTCACACAGGTCTCTTAGGCTCTGTTTACCTTTTTCATTCTTTTTTTCCTTCTGCTCCTCAGCAGAAACATTTCAACCATCTTTTCTTTGAGTTCACTGATACTTTCTTCTGCCAGCTCCCATCTACTATTAAAACCCTCTAGGAAAATTTTCATTTCAGTTGTTGTCATCAACTCCAATATTTCAGTTTGGTTTCTTTTTAAAATTTCTTTCTCTTTATTGAGATATTCATATTATTCATATATCCTTTTATGCTTTCTATGTGTGTTCCTTTATCTCCTTGAGCATACTGAAGATGGTTTTTTAAAGTCTTTGTCCTATATGTCCAAAGTCTGTTTTATTTGTTGATGGCTTCTGAATTTTTATCTTGTTCCTTTGGGTATACCCCATACATTTTAATGTTTATTTGTTAACTCTGGGATATAGCCCCTAAGCTATCTGTTTCTTAAGTTTGTATTCAACTAGTGATATGGCAGAGATTTCCTTGAGTGCCAGAAGGTCACAAATACAAGTAAAAAACCAGTGCAAAACAAAAACAAAAGCTACCTTTCATGGTTTGCAAATTGTCTCTGCATTGGTGCGTGTTCTCCCTCAGAGTTTAGCCCACCTATCTAGAAGATCAACCCGAGGTGAATGTGAAGTGTAGGGTCCTCTCCATCTTTTCTAAGCCTGCTTCTTGTCATGGTCTTGTGCTGGCTCATAGTTTTAGGTATTCCCCCATTTACAGGAATCCAAATGCCCCTTCTCTCCCCTACTCCCTATAAATTCTCCCTTTCTTGGGTACTCTGTTGTCTGTATTAAAGCTGATAATCCTTTGCCCCAAGCTGCTTTGACTTAATTGTTTCTCACATTGCTTTAGATGCCTGCAAGTTACTTCTTCCCACAGGGAAAGTTTTAGTAGGGTGAGCCAGAGGTGTTTCCAGGTTCAATGTTTCAGGTTGCCACTCAATAGATTGGCACTGATATACAGGTACCCAAATGTGTATAGGGGTTACTCTGCTCACTCCAGATCAGGACCAGGGACCCACAATGGGGAGCATAGGTTCACTTCCCACCATGCTACAGAGGGTTGGGAAGGGGCCAACAAGTCACCACGAGTTTCTCCTACCATTTTTTAAAGCTGTTTTCTAGATTTGGTGCTTTTCCAGTTATTACAAACCTTTAACTGTTTTCCAGAGTTTTGAGGGGGATGGCTTTGTCAATTTTTTTCTAGTCACTCAAAGATTCTATGATGGATGGCACCTTGGAGTGCCATATGCTTATATCTTGTTTCACTGGAAGTCCACTGTGATTACTATTTTATCCATTGGTTATATATGAATATGTTGTTTAATTTCTACATATTTGGGAATTTTCCAAATTCCCTATTTATGATTTCTACCTTTATTCCTTTGTGATCAACGCTTGTATGATTTAAATTGCTTTAAATTTATCAAGGCTTGTTTCATTGCCTAACCATATCCTGGAGAAGGTTCCATGTGCACTTGAGAAGATAGTGTTTTCTGCCAAATTGAGCGGAACATTCTATATATTGTTGTTCCAGCCTTTTATTTACTTTTTTGCTCTTCTTCCTAAATATTTTATTTACTATTGAAAGTGGGGTATTGATATCTCCAACTATAATTATTGAATTGTCTATTTCCCTTCAATTCTGGCGGTTTTGCCTTAGGTATTTTAAGCATCTCTTGTTAGGTGCATATATTGATCCCATTATTATTATAAATATCCTTCTTTGTCTCTACTAACAATTTTGTTTTAAAGTTTATTTTGTCTGCTTTTAGTATAGTGTACTAGCTCTCTTTCAGTTACTGCTTGCATTTATAACTTTATCTATTCTCTTACTTTCAACCTATTGGTTTTTGAATCTAAACATGTGCCTTGTAGAAAGTGTATAGTTGTATGATGTTTTTTTTAAAAAATCCATTCTGCCAATCTTTGCTGTTTGATTGGCATGTTCAATCCATTTATGCTTAATGTAATTACAGAGAATATAATATTTACATCTGCCATTTTGTTCTGTTTCCTATATGTCATGTCTTTTTTGATCATCTATTCTTCCATTAGTGCCTTCTTTTGTCATAAATAGGTTTTTTTGAGGGTACAATTTTAATTCACTTGTTTCCATATGTATATGTATGTACGTATGTATGTATGTATGTATGTTATATTCTTAGTAGCTGTCCTGGAGATTACAACTAACATTTTAACTTAAAACAATCTAGTTTGGTTTAACACCAACTTAAGTTTAATAGTATACAATATTTTACTCCAATAAGCTCCTTTCTCTTCCCCTTCCTTTGTGCTATTGCTGTGCAAATTTCATCTTAATATATAAGCCCAACAACTCAGTTCTATAATTATTACTTTGTGCAGGGGACTTTTACATCAGACAGGATAAGAAAGGAGTTACATTAAAATATATTTATAACTCCTTTAATTTGTAAATTAATGCTTTTCATAAAATTTTGAAATATTGGCCATCGTTTCTTCAAACATTCTTTCTGCTCCTTTCTCTCATCTACTTTTGGTATCTCCAATTACATATATGTTGATATGCTTGATAGTGTCTCAAAAGTCTCTGAGCTTTGTTCATTTTTACTCATTCTTTTTTCTTTCCTTTCCTCAGAGTAGATAATTAATTGACTTAAGTTTTCTGATTCTTTTTCTGCCAGATCAAACCTACTAAATTTTTCATTTGCCAGATCCCATGAGGATAGATGCCTCTTCCATGAGGGTAGATGTTGCTTCATGTTCATTTTTTATCCCTCTGATGTAGTATGTAGCATAATACATGGCAATTCAACAGATCCTTTTTGAATTAACAATGTAAAAAAGTATATTTAGCCATAAGGAAAGTACTATCTGTCTCATTGCCTATCTTACATTACTACACCAGCATACCAGGAATTAAATGGATTAATTCTTGGTCAAACCTGAGTAATGAGAACATTTCAGATAAAGAGGAATGGGTTAGTCCAAAGCAGATGTCTAGAGAAGAGGATAAGAAGAGTTTCTTTGCGGTATAACCACTAACTTTTTTTTCTGGAATCAAAATTCCATTCATCTTTCTATCATGGCCAAAAAGTGAACCCAGTTGGCTTTGGAAAGATTGGCTGATGTGTGATTACATTACCATTACATTGGTAAGTGTGGGGCTTGGCTTGTGCCTCAATTACATAGCATATTTCATCAAGTCTAAGGTGTTGCTAATTATAAAATGCAAAATTATTTTATATGCTTCCAATGCAAAAAAGAAAACCCTGCCAATTATAATATGACATAAGGACTAAGATACCATCAATTATAAGATACACTCCAATTTTGGAGATATTAAAATGTGAAAAGGATGTATGTATTAAACTCGATGAAATATGTTAGATAAGATGTCAAATTTAAAGAATGTGAAGGACCTAAGAATTCTCCCATTTTTGTCAATTTACAAATAAAATGAGAACCAAAGAGTATAAGTACATACAGGCAAACTGAAATTAGGAAAATCAACCAACCTCAGAGATCAAGTGGGCTGGTTTCTTCCAGTTTTAAAATTTCAGAATTTTGCAATCCAGTAGGCACTAACATTAATATTAAAGGAGAGACCCAGGGGAATATATGCAACCATCAAATGACAAATGCCTCCTTTTTATGCTAGAAATAGTTCATTTATCTCAACAGGTATGTTGCTTTACATTACCTAGACACAAAAGCCTGAATCTTAGTATCTACCCCCAGATAAGCCAGAGTTTGCCCAGAAAGAGAGATCTGAATCTAATATTTGGCTGTCAAGGAGGTACCTGGTGGAGTCTGATTTTTTTCCTCTGCTGATTGAATGGCTTTTATTTAATAAAAGACCACTTTCGTGGCATTATATCGGCAATATTTCACATGAAGAACAAATCCAATTTGCCATAATCATGGTATTTTTTAATGGCAACTTTAAACTTGGTTTTCTCAGAAAATTTTAACTTCCTTATCACATAATGCTAGAAGTTTTGTTTAAAAAGCCACTTATTCCCTTTCTCTTCTCTTCATTTTCCCCTTCCCTTAACAGCACAATTGAAAAACTCCCCCTCAACTCCACCCCTCTCTCAAATTCCTCTACCTACCCAGAACTGCAGCCCTTCCTTTCATTACCTTGCTAATAACAAAAGCATCTTCATTTTCTCTGGAACTCAAGCAGAAGAAACATTTTAAGCTCAAGTAATTATTTATCCACCTACATTATATTTCCTTCCAAGCAAAAAAAAAAAATTCTGATCAACTGAAAAATCACCAGCCTGCTGTCACCGGAATCTTTGATGCAAAAAACTGATTTACAATCTTTCTTGCTTCAGCTTTCTGTTTTCGATGTGGGTAGTGGCCAAACTAAGGGAATTTGCGGGTTGTATTAGAAAACGCCATCAGATAAATGAAGGCAAAATTATTGAACGAGTTATTGTAATGCATTCTGTATATGATTGACATGGCTATGGGAACCACAGAGCCTGAGGGGCATGTGATTACTTTTGACCCGCAGAATTCCCACCAAATAAATTTAGCAACGTGCACACAATCAGAGATCACCAAGCAAACAAGAAGGCAAGCTTTATTAGCTATTCCTATGTAAAAAACTACCCCAAACTTAATAGCTTAAAAGGACAATAAAAATGTATATCTCACAAAGTTTCCGATGGTTAGGAATGTAAGGATCTAGAATTTGGGTTCAGACTCAGGGGTCTTTCACAAAGCTGCAGTCACTTGAAGGTTTGACTCCGGTTGGAGGATACACTTCCAAAGGTGTGTGCTCACATGAGTGGAAAGTTAATGCTGGCTGTTGGTGAGAGGCCTCAGTTCCTCCCCATGCAGGCATTCCCTCAGGTGGCTGAGTTCCTCAGGACATAGCACCTAATTCCCCCCAGAGAGTGACCGAGAGAGAGCAAGCAAGGTGGAAGCTATTTTTTTATGTCCTAACCTCAGATAAAGATACAGGTAAATTTCTTTCTGATATTGGTGGTGGGGGGAGGCTAATCTTTCATGCTTATCAAGAGATGCAAAAAAAGAATAAGAAAACAAACAGGAAAGCAGAAGAAGATATTCACAATTTATTTAATAAAGAAAGGTTATTCTCTAGATTGCATAGATAATGTCTACAGATTAATAAGTAAAAGATAGACAACCCAATAAAAAAAAAAGGCAAAAGCCAAAAACAGGTACATAAAAGAAGGACTCATGGTCAATGCACATATAAAAAGTTGCTCAACCTAGTTAATAATCAAGGAAATACAAATTATGGGCATAATGAGATGCAATTTTATACCTATTTAATTGTCTAAAAATAAAAGATCTGACAACACTAACTGTTGGAGAGGATGTGAATTAAAAAAAAAAAAGTCAGTGGGTACTAAATTGTTACAATCACTTTGGAAAACAATTTGGCATTCTGCTTTAAAGGGGAATATTACACACCCTCTCTATCTAACAATTGCATTCCTAGGTCAGTAATTTTGCCCCCATTAGGCAATATCTGGTAAAAATTTTGGTTGTCACAGCTTGAGGGAAGGGAGATGCTGCTGTCATGTAGAAGTCAGGCTACTGGTAAAGGCCAGGAATGCTGCTTCACATCCTACAATGTACAAGGCAGTCCTTCCACAACAACAAATTGTCCAGCCCAAAACCTGATGTTGAGAAACCCAGTCCTAGGTATACACATTAAAGAAACTCTTGCACATATGTGCACCAGGAGACATACAAAAGAATATATTCATAATAACAACAACAAATTGGAAGCAATAAATTCTCTTTGATGGAAGAATAGATAAATCAATTGTGACATAGTTATTCAGTGGAATAGAAGTGCTTGAATTGCAGCTATGGACAAAAATATGAATGAATGTAACGCAGAATGAAAAAGAACAAATCTCAGGAGAAGATATCCAGTATGATACATTTAACATAAAGCTCAAAAGCAAGCAAAACTGAGAAGTCTATTATTTAGACATATTTATAAACATACGATAAAATTATAAAAATAGGCTAGTCAATGGCAACATAATATTCAAGGCAGCAGTTAACACTTGTGGAAAGCAAGGGAAAGATATGGAGCGAAGGCTGAGACATAAATAGAAGGGAGTTGTTGACCATGTTTGAATACATGGATTGGGTGATGGGTTCATTGTTATTCATTATACTATCATACATTGTAACTTACACATGTAATAGGTTGGATTGTAACCCCCCAAAAAAGATATATACAAGTCCTAAGCCCTGGTACCTGTGAATATGATCTCATTTGGACATAGGTTCTTTGCAGATAAATTAAGGATCTGGAGATGAAATTACCCTGGATTTAGGGTTGCCCAAAATCCAATGACTGGTGTTCTTATAAGAGAGAGGAAGGGGAGAGTTAAGACAAATAAACACAGAGAAGGGAAGACCATCTAAATACAGAGGCAGAGATTGTAGTTATGTGGCTATAAGCCAAGGAATTATTATTATTTATTTATTTGTCTTTGTTTTGGGGAAGGTTCTTGGATTGCAGAAGAGTCGCAACTGTGGCAGGGAAGGATCGCTGGTGCAGGGTGCCAGTAATGGGGGGATGTGTGGGGAGGGGTGCACCTGGGGCATGCCTTTATGGAATATGAATGTGTTCAGCTGGTCGTGGGGTGTTGTCTCGGTAGGTGGAGACCCACACAATAACCAAAAGAATATTGAATTCCCATCCTGAGGAGTCCTACTATATTCTCTAATAGAGAAGAAAGAACCCTAGAGTACATGGGCAATGAGTGCCTAGTGAAGGAGAACAGATCAATACACCAGGCCCTTGATATTGATACTTATACTTATGAACCTTATTCTTATGAAATTGAATCTTAGCCTAGTATTATATATTGCCTAAGAGTTACCTCCTGAAAGCCTCCTTGTTGCTGTAATGTGGCCTCTCTCTAAGCCAAACTCAGCATATACACCCACTACCTTCCTCCTGGCATGGGACATGACTCCCAGGGATGAGCCTCCCTGGCACTGAGGGATTATTACCAAGTGACAACTAGTGATGCATTTAGAAAAAGACCTTGACCAAAAGGGGGAAATATTAAATACAGATGAATTTTTATGGCTAGCGATTTCAAAGTAAGTCAGAAGGTCATCCAGAAGTTATACTTATGCATGTCTTAGGAAGATCTCACTGACAGCTGAAGTAAATAGTGCCTCAAGCAGGGGGGCTCCTGAAGACTCCAGAGACAGGTGGACACTATAGGCAGGGCAAACAACCCCAGGAAGTAGGCAGCCTGTCAGTGGGCCTTACCTTGGAATATACGATAACCTATCCCCCCAGTGTATCAGAGTTGGAATCACTTATAATTTTCCTACACATAGTTCTTATGCCCCTTTTATATGAACCTATAATTAGCATTATACCCATTAAATACGTGTCTCAGAGACTTAAATCTTCTGGCTGTTTATACACCGGCTGAGCCCTGAATCTCAGCAGAGTTGCAGCCAACACCTACTGTCCAATTCATCAGACTCACCCAGGACAACAAAAGGATGATGATGAACAATGCCCATCCCCCAAAACAGAGATTATCAACAACTGCAAGCAAGACAGTTCCACCCATCTGCCCCATGGGACCTAAGCCCCCTCTCAACTGGAAACAGAGAGGGCATCACCATCCCAAAATCCTCAAGATTGAGGAATAAACAAACATAAGGAAGGCATACAACTATGAACTAAAGTAGACTCATTATTCTAGTAATGGAAGAACTTGTAACATTGATGTAAAGGCAGCGGTCACCAGAGGTTCTGAGGGGAGGAAGAGGGAACAACAGGTATGACATGGAGCATTCTGGGGACATTGGAATTTTTCTGCATGACATTGCAGTGATGGATACAGGCCATTATACATTTTGTCAAAACCTATAAAATTGTGCAGTGCAAAGCATAAACCACAATGTAAACTATAGACCATGGTTAGTAGCAATTCCTTCAGTATGTGTTCATCAATTCTAATACATGTACCACACTAATCAAAGATGTTGTTAATGGGGAAAAGTGTGGGAGGGGGAGGGGTGAAGCATATGGGAATCCCCTATATTTTTGGTGTAACATTTATGCAATCTAAAGTTTCTTTAATAAACGAGACAGAGACAGAGAGGAGAAGACCATCTAAATACAGAGGCAGAGATTGTAGTTATGCAGCTACAAGCCAAGGAATGCCGAGAATTGCTAGCAGCCATGAGAAACTAGGAGATAAGCATGGGGTGACCTCTCTCTCAGAGCCTCCAGAAGAATGAACCTTGTCAAACCCTGATTTTGAACTTCTGGCCTCCAGAATTGTGAGAGAGTAAAGTTCTGTTATTTTAAGCCACCAAATTTGTGTTAATCTGTCACAGCAGCCCTACAAAATTAACACACACATACTTACATGTGCAGAAATATGCACGTGTATTCTTTTATCTCAGCTATATCAAAGTATAATTGGATAGGGAAGTGAATGTGGCCCAAGCAGTTGGGTGCCCACCTACCACATGGGAAGTCCTAGGTTCAGTTCCTGGTGCCTTCTAAAAAGAAGACAAACAGAGAGCAGGCAGTATTGCAAACAATGGGGGCGGGGGGGTGGGGAGAGAAAGAAATAAATAAAAATAAGTCTTTTGAAAAATAATTGAATAAGATAAATAAATACATAAAATCTTTCAGGGCAAGAGTTGTAGGGTGGATTGTATACTACGACGCACACATAACTGCTTGTAATTAGGGCAACCGATTTTTGTCCTTGTGGAGAGGAGTTGCTGTTATCGTGGCGTCAGCATCTGGCTCAATGTGGGTGAAATGTCCTGATGTCTTGCCTGGCAGCTCACTGTAACAGCACCCCCTACACAAACACTGTTGGCCTAACAACCCCTCACACACCCTGCTTTTGAGCTATATTGGCAAAAACACAGAGAAATGAAAGGTTATATGAAAATTGTAAATCCATTTTTTTTTTCTTTCAATATAATGTATTTTTAGGCTGCTAGGAGAATAATATCATTATGTATCAATAGGGAGAAAGCTGGTGATCTGCTGCCTTTTTTTTTCCTTAGTAAAAACCTGATCTCTTTTAAAAGTCAAATTTTCAAAATCATGTGCTTTTCAATCTCAGGTTGGCAAATTAAGGTACTCCAAAGAATTTGAAGTGCCATGGCCACCACCCAGTTTTAAACAAAATTATAAAGATTTCCTTCCTTTTTTTCCTATATTTTTCTTTTTTTATTTAAAAGAGGCTTTCCCAGCACCAACCTGCCCCTCTTTCCTATTCTCAGCTGACTTTCAAATAACCCCTGCTAGAATGTTAATTGGAAAGTAAGGTATTAACTGATTATAGCTTAGTGGGGGCCCTCCTAGGGTGAGTTTTATTTTCCTAGGGGACTTGTAAAAGTTGGTGTGGGTAAGCACAGAGTGAAGGCTAAGAGATGACCTTCAGGAGGCGATAGCTAACTCCAACACCTGAGGAAGCAAATAAAGAATATTTGTTATGCAGCTTCTGAAAGGTTGGCAAAACCTTGCTTCAGGCCCTGTTTAAATATCCAGACTGTGCCGACTACTTTTGGAACTGAGCTGCAATAAAACCTCTTACTCTCCTGACCCAAGAGGAAATATTTTATAAATTATAGGGGAGAGAATTATTTGGTCAATATTTAGACCTGAAATACTGTGTAATGTGAAAAGTTAAGGGGAAAAAAATAGATTTGGAGAAAGAACAAAGGCCAAAATCAATCAATAAAATGCTTAAGAGTTTAAAGAAAAGAAACTTCTCAATGTCCAAGGATAAAATGTCAAGGGTATTTTAAGAAAACCCAAAAGGCTTGAAGTTGAAGCATGTGCAGAAAAAAAAAAAAAAAATTAATTAATTGAGAGAGAGAGAGAAAGATTCCCAAAGAGAAAATTAGAGTGTGGAATGATTATCTCTACTTACAAAATAATAGTTCTTCCATCTTCCAGTTTCACATGACTTGGTGTTAGCGAATGCTTCACCTGATAAGAAACTGCATCGGCCCTTTATAAAAGATGAATCCCTGAGTCACAGTGCTCCAGCTAACAACAATGGGCCACAGCTGAGTCCAAATCCAAATGTCCAGGCATGGTTCTCGTTCAACTTCATTATGCTAGATCATCTAAGGGTGCCTATGTAGAAGGAAGATTCCAGGACCACAGCTGAGGAGATTCCAATTCAGCAGCTCTGCCAGGGCCCAGGAGCCTGCATTTTACAAGCCCCAAACGTGATTCTGACACATACAGGGGCCACAGCGGGACATACTTGAGGAAGTGTCACCTTGGGTTTGTGTCAAATGCTTGTTGTGCCCCACCTTACATCCTCTCAAACCACATCTTACTCCAGCTGTTGTCACAACCAGCTTTGCTCACATAAAACCCACGAGCCCTGTTCCCCAGAGGACCCAGCTGCCCCCTTCTGCCCTGGGTCTCCTTGGATGCCACAGTATGGGCACCTGCAGGAACTCATTGCCAATGCACATGTGCACAAAGCTGCACAGGTGAGGGAGGTAAATACTCCTAGGAGCAGTTCTCTACCAATGGAGGCTGGAGCCAGGAGATAAATGTTCCCATTTTTCCATTTCTCAGGTGGACAATTTTCTGAAGCTCATTTTTTGTTTTTTGTTTGTTTGTTTGTTTGTTTGTTTGTTTTTTGGTGGTCCCAGCAGGAACAAACCCTAGTTGTCCACAGAGAAGACCAGCTCTATAATACATCCTTGTATTAGCGGCTGCCTTTTCCCACTCTTCTTTCCAGTCCTCTAATTGTGTTCCCTGAGATCCCATCCAAAAGTAAACTACTACATGTGAGCCCTTGTCACAGCTCCTGCTTCTTGGGAAAACCAAAGGGAGGCAGAGTTCTATAGCGGATTGCCTGAGGGATCGGGGCTGGAGACTGGGATGAAGAGGAAGAAGAGGGGTAAAGCCGCAGGGTCCTGGAGATGTTCTCCTAATGCTGCAGCCCCACTTTGACCTGTTTTGCATCTCATATGGCAGGGTAAAATGGCAGTTGTCTTTCTCTGTGTCTGCTTTCAGTTCTCAGTTTAGATAAGACTCCAGCAAGAGGCAGAGACCCCAACTAGGTCATGCTTCACTGACACAGCCCAATCAAAGGCCCTAAGTGATTTAATCAAGTGATCTAATCACAGGTCCCTTAACTGAATCTAATGCAATCAAAGGGCTAACACCCACAGGAATTGATTAGTTCAAAAAATATGATCTTTTCCAGGATTCACAAAACTTTGAACTGTCACAGGTGGTCAGAGTACAGAAAGGAAGGGAAGGGAAGTAATTTCTCAAAAAAAAAAAAAAAAAAAAAAAAGGGAAGCATGATTAGATGACAACTATAATATAGGTGCTCATTTTTTCCATTATTATTCTCTTTTCTTTCATAGTTTCTTTCTCAGGTTACCTGGCAAGCAGTCAGCTGCCATCTGTGCACTTTTCTCACTATAGCACATGGCCTTTCCTTAGAGTCATCCATAGGTTTGTGACATGAGAAAGTGCAATATAAAAATAAAAGCCTTGTTTGTTATACAGACAATTATGACACCATATTGCTGGACTCACACACTGCTTTGTTTGCTCCCATATTTGCTCATTGGGAGGTGATGATTAATTTTATGAATAAGCTTGGCTAGGCTATGGTATTAAGCTCTTTGGTCAAACATGGGCCTAGATTACTGTGGAGTTCTTTTGTAGATGGGATTAGCATCTATAATCTGTTGATTTTAAGGAGATTATCCTCCATCATGTGGGTGGAGCTCATGTAATCACTTGGAGGCCTTAAGAGCAAAAAACTGAGGGATCCAGGGAGAAGAAATTTTGTCTGAAAACCATACCACATACTCCTCTCTGAGTTTCTAGCCTGCCAGCCTCTCCTACAAATTTCACACTCAAGACTACAACATCACTTTGGTCAGAATTTCCAGCCTGCTGGCCGGCTCTACAGAATTCAGACTTGTCAACCCCCACAATCTTGCAAGCCAGTTCCTTCAAATCTTCCTCTCCCTCTCGCTCTCTATATCCTGTTGGTTTGGTTTCTCTGAACAAGGGAGAAACAAACAAACTAAACTAATAAAGGCTATTATCCCTTAAGTACCACATCCATATTTTTAAATATATTTTTATTGAAGTATAACATACATAGAGCAAAGTACACCAATCATAAAGACACAGTTGAAGAAGTTTCACAAAATAACATTTTGTTTTTAACCAGTATCCAGGCCAACCAAGGAAGAGAAGATTACAAGCACTTAAGAAGCCTTCCTGATGCCCTTCCAGTCAGTACTTTCACCCCCAAAATAACTAATATACTGACTTCTAATGCCATTAATTTATTTTGCTGGTTTCTGAACTTTATGTAAATAGAATCACAATATGTACTGAAATGTGCCTGATTTCTTTTGTTCAAAATTGTGAGGTACATCCATGTTTAAAGCAGTGGTTTGTTTCTGTTGTTGTATATAGCATTCACTTGAAATCATTCATTCTACTGTGGCTGAACATTTGGGTTTTTTCCAGACTTTGGCTGTTACAAAGAAGACCCCTTTGCAGACACTCTCTGTTCCTTGGGATGGGCGTTGTCCACCACCATCTCCTTGTTAGCTGTCCTGGGTGAGTTCAATGAATTGGAGAGCAGGTGTTGCGACTCTGCTGAGATTCACTGCAAGCAAGATAGTTCCATCCATCTGCCCCATGGTATCTACGCCCCTTCTTAAGTAGAAGCAGTATAGGCATCACCATCCCCCAATCCTCAAGATTGGGGAATGAACAATGGCCTAAAGTAGACATTGTTATTCTACTATAGACTTATTATTATTCTAGCAATGGAAGAACTTTTATCATTGATATAAAGGCAGTGGCCACCAGAGGTTCTGAGGGGAGGGAGAGGAAATATGAATAATATGGGGGCACTTTCGGGACACTGGAATTGTCCTGCATGACACTGCAATGATGGATACAGGCCAATATATTTTGTCATAACCTACAAAATTGTGCAGGACAGAGTGTAAACTATAATGTAAACTGTAGTCCATGGTTAGCAGCAATGCTTCACCATGTGTTCATCAACCATAATAAATGTACCACACTAATAAAGGATTTTATTAATGTGAGAAAGTGTGGGAGGGGAAGTGGTTGGGGTGTATGGGAATGTCTTATATTTTTTATGTAACATTTATGTAATCTAAAGCATCTTAAAAAAAATTAGCTAAAAAAAAAAAAAAAGAGGGCCCCTTTGAATATTCTTGCACGTGTCTTCTGGTACACTATGTTTGCATTTGGGGAATGTACTTAAAGTGGAATCACTGGGTACACATGTTCAGTTGTGTGCCAAAATGTTTCCAACATGTTGGGAAATTGCTAAGATGATTTAAAATTTATATTAGTACACAGGGCCAAGAAGAGCCAAGACATTCTGGGGAAAGAATGTCAGACATACACTACCAATTATGATTTTTTAATAAAACTACAGTAATTAAGACTGTATGGTACTGTCACAATAGTAAAATAAACCAATAGAATATAATATGGAGTCTAGAAATGGACCAAATTTTATAAATAAATGGATACTTCATTTATAATTAAGGTGACATTGTCAAGCTTTGTGGAAATAATGGTGTTTTTAATACACGGTGCTAGTTCAATTTTTTATGCATATTGAAAAATATAAATCTTGACCCTTATCTCACACCATACATAAAATCAATTACAGAGTCTACCGAGACTTTGTCTTTACTAGGTATACAACTCACCAGAAAGGAATTAGGTTCTACAACCATATCGGTTGTATATTTCTTTTAATAAACTTTATTTTCATTTGTATTGAGATTCACATTAGTACTTTAGTTAAGCTTCCTTATTAAGACTAAATCTTTATATAGCTATTTTGGAAAGTAGATTTTCTTCTCCTCATCTTCCACTCTCTTCTCTCTCCATCCCTTCCTCCTTTACTTCCTTCTCTCCTTCTCTCCATCCTTTCATTTCTTCTAACCACATACTTCAGACATCAGGGGTTATGGATCAGCAGCCCATTTGCCAAATCTGACCTGCAGAACTGTTTTAAAACAGATTGTGTTTAAAAACCCCTGTTGTCAACATCAATGGAAGATTTTACACAAAATCCTTGGGGCACCTCTTAAAAATTTGGCTGATCTGGCCACCCTAGGCCAGCAGTATCCAATGGCAGTTGTCTGGTGAATTTGTGCAGCACATGGTGCTTAGACAGCGGAGCTTTCTTGGCTCACCCTAGTCATCAGCGAGCCTGTTACACTCATATCCATTACCTGTTTGATGCTGGTAGGGATTTGTGTTTACGACCGCTGTTACCATGAACGTTTGAGTAGAGTGGCTGGACATTAAAACATGTTTCTAAAAAATTATAGATGCATAAATGTCAATATTGTTTTCTATTCATATATAGCTTTCAGTGTTCTACATATGATAACTAAAAGGAATTTTTCTCCTTCTTTAGTTTTTGGGCATAAATCCCTTCTTGTTTTCACAGTAACATTAGCTCAAATTTGCAGATACCGGGCACTGCAGATAAAATCAGCGCATTTAAAACCATATGTCACACAGAACTGTTCAAGAGGCATCAAGCCTTTCTTAGTTGCAGATCTTTAAAGATATAATTTTATGCTCAGTTAAGATGGAAAGAGCATTATGTTTGAAGATAAATCTATTTACTTTGGAAGCTTTTCACAGAACTCCTTCACCAAATTACTAGGCAAAAAGACATTAGTATAGTATATCAAAACACAGCATTTTCAACTTTCACATGTCCTCCTCTATGTTAATCAACTCTAGGCATTATAGTCTTCGTATCAACAGGATAAGTGAAGACACGCAACAGGATCTGGCTCATGTTTATTTACACATTCATATTTATTTCCTAAGCACTGTCATAAGACTCTCAAATCCTAAAGTGGATATGAACCATTTAACACTTTCATGGGAATTTTTGCTCTATTTCAGGCCATCATTATGTTATGGCCATACAGAGGCATAAAACTCTTATTACCATTTCATAGAGGTAAAAAAAATTCAACATGAGTTGCAAAATAAATAGCTCATAACTGTGAAAACTCCTGTAGGAATAAGATGCATTTTACTATGACTGCCCTTTACTCCCATACACATAACTTGTATATATTTTTCAGAAGCACATAATGGGAATGCACATTTTGTTTTAAGAAAATTTGACCCATAGGACCCTGTTCAAAAATACACCTCATAGAAAACATAATTTAAATGACAACCAAACTGAATTCACACCTCAGCCTTACAAAGTGGCTTCATTCAACTGCATACATATATGTATGTATATATATAGTGTGTGTGTGTGTATGTGTGTGTGTGTGTGTGTGTAAAATTTCTCCTTTCCCCAAATATTAAAGGACAGGTAGAAAAGAAATAGAATTGGAAGCAACCATAGAGAACATGAGTGAAAAAAGTTTCTGGTTCAGTGGGTGACTGGTATCTTGGCACCACTTAACTAATCTGAGTTTTGAAAACTGTGACACTAAAATGTAAGGTTCTACACAAAATAGCTATGATGGGTGCAAAAAAGTAGTGAATAGCCAGTCTGAGGTACATGCCTACACATCCAACAGAAGGCAGTTCCTGACTCAGGAGTGCCTGAACTACAAATTGCTGCCAGCACTATTGAGATCCAGCTACTTTCAGAACGGAGACCTTTGTCTCAGCTTCTCACATTGTCCAGTCCTCATCCACACCTATCTCCAGCCCATTTCCTTCTTGTCTCAGGTAATTAGCTTGATCTCTAAGGCTAAAAGAAAGTATGGCATCTGCTGTTCCCCTCTCCACACTCCCTAATCTCAGCTTCTTCCACTGTCGGGGTATATTGGGTAAGGAGGGAAAAAAAGAGGCAGTGATGAGTGTATGGCTTGGAGAAAGGGAACAAAAGGGAAAAAATGTGCACAAGCTTTTGACAGTCCATCATCAGCCACTATTCCTTCCTTTCACATAAACTTAGCTCTGCTCCTGTTCCTCAAAGCCCACCAGCCCAAAGCTACATACCTCTACAACTAGATCCGCTGTCCTCCCACGACATCCATCTTGAAAACCCATCTTCCATACTCAATGGCCTTAGGTCCTTCCCTAACTGTGAACAGGCCTCTGTCAGCTACCACACCTTCCTGAGCTAGAATATCTACCATAGTTGACTACCAAGTTTGCTTCTCAACTTATGACTTCAATTTGTAGTCTTCAAATGCTTGATCAATAGTTTCCAGGTTTCAAATACAAAATGTCATACGAAAATTTCCTCATATATTGACACTACAGTAAATCCAAACTGCAATGCTCAATAAGCCAGAGTTTGTGTAATGTTACGGAGTGGGGACCCTACACATTTATGGCTTCCAACTTTGTAGAACAGCTCAAGCTGCACAGCAAGCCCTGAATTGACCCTAGTCCATTTTTTCCTGTACTCTCAAGCTTTTCTTCAGTTTCCTTGTCCCAAAACTTCAAGTTTGTGAGTGTGCATATGTGTGTATGTAGATAGACAGACAGATAGATGAGTTCAGTCAGATCTCTCTCTTGTATGTCCCAGATCTATGACTCCCTTCCTACTTTTCAAAATCAATATTGCCCCCTGGGTTGTGCTCTTTATCAAATTTTATATCCACAGAGATCATACAAATCTAATATTTCTTGCTCTATCTTATACCTCTTTCTCTTTGCTGGTTTCTATGCATGTGTTAATAGATACATTCAGATGCTTTTCATCCCAAGCAAAATCTCCTTGAGTCTTTCTTTTAACCATGAAACATTTTGAAAGTAAATTCTACAATAATGGCAGCTATTTCATTTCATTTCTTTTCTTTCTCTCTCCCTCCCTTCCTTTTTTTTAAACTTCCCAACCTTATCTCCACATCCCTAGTAGAACCTGTGACTTTCTTTAAAGCTCTAAATTCATGTTACTATCTGCTTACTGAATATCTCCAAGTGGAGATTTTACGGGCACTTAAAACTCAACATGTCTGAAACTAGATTTATTCTATCCGTTTTTGATAAAATACTCTCTTTCCTTGCTATTCCCCAACCCAGTTAAAAGCATCAGTCTGAGTAATTACACTTAGTTTTCTCTTCTTCATTATTCATGTTCAAAGGACAAAAAGAGTTGCAAAGTACTGGCTTTGTGCTCAGCTTTCACTTTACTAAGATATCCATCTGACTATAGCACTTCATTTATCAAGCATTGAAAAATAAGAGGTATAGACCGTCAATTTTCATTTGGGTGTTTCATTTGTGTCCCTTGTTGTATCATTTCTTAATCAAGGGAGGGAACTGGTAATGTCTGTGGATTTCCCTTCTAGATGAACCTCATTTGTGTTCACATTCCCATTTCAGTAAAGAGGAAGGCAGCACCAATTTTAATTAAAAATCTCAACACGTCAATTTGCCTGGCCAGACATTAATTCCACAGAATGCCTTCCCTTAAAGATTATTATTTCCTAATTAAATACACTGAGTATATGTGATATGCATTTAAGTTGAATTGGTATTAGGAATGGGGTGAGAAACTGACATCTTTTTAAAAAGCCAATTATATTATAATACAATATTCCTGAAGTAAACTGCACCCATTTTAAGTTACAGTTCAATGCGTTTTGACAAATAAATACACCTGGGTAACAATCTTCACAATCAAGATGTAGAACATTTCCATCAAACCAAAAATTTCCCTTATTCTCCACTGCATCAGGCTTACTAATCCTATCTTAACTCCCAGGAAAATACTTGTTTTCTGCCATTTGTATTTTCTATACCTGGAATCATACCATTTGTACTCTTGTTGGTCTGCATGAATGTTTTGCACAGAATAATATTTCTGAGATTAAATGACCTTATCGTATGGATATTGCTCTTTGTTCCTGAGTAGTTTTCTATTGTATGAACACATCACAATTTGTTTATCTAGTTACCTGAGGAAGGACTGTAAACAATAAAGCTGATAAGAATATTTAAGTACCTCATGATCATTGTGTGGTATAGTTTCCACTTCTCTTGGGTAAATACTTAAGAGTGGAATCACAGAGTTGCAAGGTAAATGCATGTTCAACTTGATAAGAAACTTCCAAACTGCTTTCCAAAGTGGCTTCAATATCTTACATTCCCACCATCAATGAATGATGGGTTGCAGTTGTTCACCAACAGCTGGCAATGTCAGGTTTTGTATTTTCATTTTAGCCACTCTAGTGGGTATGTAGTGGTATATCACTATACATTTAACCCAAGTGGCTCATAGTTTCTTAGTGCATGCCTTAGGACCTTTTATATACATGTTTATGTAGGTTGCAAATAAAGACATTTTTATTTCCTTCTTTTCACTCACTTTCTCCTTTTTTTTTCTTGTTTTCTGGTATTTTTGAATTAGCTAGGACCTCTAGTACTGCATTGAATGGAAGTGGTAAGAGTAGGCATTCTTGCCTTGAGCCTGATCTTAAGGGAAAACATTCAATCTTTTACCATTAAGTGTGAAAGTGTGATGCTAACCGTAGGTTTTTTTTTTGTCTTTTTGCAGATGACCTTTGTCAGGTTTAGGAATACCTTTTTATGTCTAGATAATGAAGAGATTTTTGAAAAATCATGTTGCATGTTGCTATCTCTGCATTTATTGACAATCATCATACTGCTTTGTACTTAATGTGTTAACGTGCTGTCATAACTATCAAATTTTTTTGTGCTGCCCCAGCATCCATCTTACTTTGGCTAAGCCACTTGCCTCAACACTGACCTTGGACCAAGGTAATAAATAGCTCTCCAGCCCTGGGACATACACTCCCCCAGACCCCAAACCCACATCTATAGCCACCACCCAAATACCTTACCCAAATCATTTGGTGAGCTTGTCCCAAATGATAAGCTCACCATCCCCACCACTTTCAGACCCCCAGTCCCTTCACCTTTTCCCACACATTTGCTTTAAACTAATCAATCCTTGATTCTCACGGGAAATTACTAACTTCCATCCCTCATGGCCGCCTTTCTCTCTCTAGGACCTGTGAGTAACAAACTATCTTTTCTCAGGCATTATTGCCTCAGTTTCCCATTGCATTGTACCTGACCTCCACTAGGACCCAAATTTGAAATCCTACTTAAGTAATTAGAAACACATGGTAAATTTCAGTTTTTGCATTTTAAAAAAAATTTCAAATTTTTTAATGAAGCTTTAGATTACATAAACGTTACACTGAAAATATAGGGGGATTCCCATATACCCCACCCCCACCCCCTCCCACACTTTTCCCCCTTAACAATATCTTTCATTACTGTGGTACATTTGTTACAATTGATGAATACATAGTGAAGCATTGCTACTAACCATGGTCTATAGTTTACATTACAGTTTACATTTTGCACTTTGACAAAATGTATAATGGCCTGTGTCCATCACTGCAATGTCATGCAGGACAATTCCAATGTCCCAAAAAATGCCCCATGTTACACCTATTCTTCCCTCTCCCTACCCTCAGAACCACTGGTGGCCACTGCCTTTATATCAATGTTACAAGTTCTTCCATTGCTAGAATAATAATGTCTACTTTAGTCCATAATTGTATTCCCTCCTTATATTAGTTCATTTCTCAGTCTTAAGGATTTTGAGATGGTGGTGCCCACTCTGTTTCTGATTGAGAAGGGGCTTAGATCCTGTAGCAGTTTGGCAGTTTAAATAGTTATGAATTCCAAAAACAGATATTGGATTATGCTTGTAAACTGGTCTGTTCATCTAGGCATGATTAAGTTATGATTGGGGCTTTGACTGGGCCACGTCAGTAGGGCATTGAGCCCCACCCCTTAGTGGGTGGGGAATCAAAGATAAAAGACATGACAAAGGATAGAGGTGGAGTTTTTGATGTTGGAGTTCTGATGTGGAGTTTTAATGCTTGAGCCCAGGGAAGTAAGCACACAGGGGAGGCTGGTCGTGATGAAGGAGAGAAGGCTTTGGGAAGAGATGAGCCATTTGCCTAACAGTTCACATCTGGCCTTGCGGAGAGAGGCAAAGCCTAGAGAGCCTCATAGTCTACAGCTGACCTTGTGGAGGAAACAGAGGAGCTAATCCCGGAGAGAAACACAGCCCCCGGAAGAGAAGAACCCAGGAAGCCTGAACCCTTGCAGATACCAGCAGCCATCTTGCTCCAACACATGGCAATAAACTTTGGTGAGGGAAGTAACTTATGCTTTATGGCCTGGTAACTGTGGGCTTCTACATTAATAAATACCCTTTATAAAAGCCAACTGATTTCTGATATTTTGCATCAGCACTCCTTTGGCTGACTAATACAGATCCCATGGGGCAGATGAATGGACCTGTCTTGCTTGCAGTTGTAGATACCCTCTGTTTTTTGAGAAAGGCATTGTCCATCATCATCCTTTTGTTAGTTGTCCTGCATGAGTCCAGTGAACTGGAGAGTAGGTTGGAACTCTTGCTGATATTCAGGGCTCAACCGACATATGAACAGACCAAAGATTTAAGTCTCTGGTACACGTATTTAAGGAGTATAATACTAGTTATAGATTCAAATAAAAGGGACAGAAGATCCATGTGTCGGGAAATTATACATGAGTCTAACTCTGCTACATTGGGCAGCATATATTCCAAGGTAAGGCCCACTGACAGGGTACCAAATTCCTGAGATTGTCTGCCCTGCCTATAGTATCCAGATGTCTCTAGAGCCCTCAGGAGCTGCCCTGCTTGAGGCATTGTTTACTGTGGCAATCAATTAGATCTTTCTGAGATGTGCATAACTTCTGGAATGACCTCGCCACTCATATTGAAATCTCATAACCATAAAAACTCATTTGTATTTAATATTTCCTCCTTTGGGTCAAGGTCTTTTTCCAAATGCATTGCTATATTGATGGTTGTACTTATGAACTTTGTTCTTATGAAATTGAAATAAGCCTAGTATTATATATTGCCTAAGAGTTACCTCCTGAAAGCCTCTCTGTTGCTCAAATATGGCCTCTTTCTAAGCCAAACTCAGTATAAAAATGCACTGCCTCCTGCCAGTGTGGGACATGACTCCCAGGAATGAGCTTCCCTGGCACTGAGGGATTATTTCCAACTGTCAGTGTTTGATTTTTCAATGTTAAACAAACTTGCAATCCTGGGGTAAACTCCACTTCATCATATATTGCTGATATTCAGTTTACTAATATGTGTTAAGGATTTTTAGATGCAGGTATAAGAGGGATCTTGGGGTATAATATTAATTTCTTAGTACTGTATATCTTTATCTTGTTTTGGTATCATGGTAATACTAACTTCTAAAAATGAGTTGGGAAGTGTTCCTTCCTCTTTTGTTTTCCAATATAGCTCATGTACAATTGATATTATTTATTCCTTAAATATTTGATAGAGATCACAAATAATGTTTTTCATAATACTTGCTCATTATATTTATAATGCCTATAAAACCTGCATAATTTCTATTTTATTATGACATTGGTAGTTTTACTCTTTTCTTGATCATTCTAGCTTTATCTTTCAGAGAAAGAACTTTTTTTTTCATTAAGTTCCCTAATTATCTTTCCATTTTATATTTTATTGATTGCTTTTCTTACATTTACCATTTCCTTTCTTCTCCTTATTTTGCCTATAATTTACTCTTCTTTTTCTAGTTTCTTAAAGTAGACACTTAGATAATTGTTTAGGGACCTTTGTCTTCTTTCTTAAAAAAAATATGAGCACGAAAGGTATAAATTTTCTCTGTGCAACGCTTTAGCCTCATCCCATCCCAGACATTGTTATATTCTTTGCTTTCATTTTAGATTAACTAAAAATCCTTGAGATATATTCTTTGAGTTTTGGGTTATTAAGAATTTGATGCTCAATTCCCAAAAGATTTGAGGTTTTATAAATATCATTTTATTATTTATTAGTTAATATAATTAAATGATTTCAAATTTACTGAGATTTTTTTTCTAGCCAGGAATATGGTCAAAATTCCATATGTACTAAGAAAAACTTTAATCTGTATTTTTTGGGTAAAGTATTTTTTAAATGTCAATTAGGTGAAGTTGATTATTGTGTTTTTCAAGTCTTCTATATCCTGATTGTTTTAATAACTACTGAGAGAGAAGTGTTGAAATATACAGCTATAATAGAGAACTATTGCTAATTCTAGTTTGTCCATATTTTCCTTCAGATATTTTTGAAGACTTTTATGAGGTATACAGACATTTAAGGCTGTTATATCATCTTGATGAATTAATCCCTTGATAAAATGTCCCCTTTTATTCCTGCTACTATTCCTTCTTCTGATGTGTACTTTGTTCAGTATTAGCATAGCCATTCCAATTTTCACTTGATTGGTGTTTGCATGTTACATTGTTTTCCATCCTTTTACTTTTAATCTATCTATATCTTTAAAGTAGTTTTCTTATAGGCAGTATAGAGTTGTGTTGCTTTTTATATCCAGTCTGACAGTCCATGCTTTTTAATTTACATGTTTAGATTGCTTATATTCAATGTAATTATCTATATTATTTGAATTCTATTAGCCATCATGCTATTTGTTTTCTATTAATTTCATTTGTCCTATGTTCCTTTTTACTTCTTTTCCTGTCTTCTTTTTGAGTGATTGAATATTTTTAATATTCCATTTTATCTACACTAATGTTTTTTAACTTTTTCAATATTTTAGTTTTTAGTCATTGCATCTTTTATTTATGACAGACTGCTTTCAAATAAAATTATACCACTTTATGAGTAATGTAAGAACCTTAAAACCATATATTTATTTTTTTCCTCCTTTTCTCCTTCTGAGTTTCCATTCATGCCAATTAGAGATCACCTGACAGGGTTTGACAGGTCACTGAGGCTCTATTCTTTCTTTATTATTATTTTAGTCTCTTTTTTTCTTTCTCTTTTTGACAGTTTCCAATGCTAGGATTTTAAATTCACTATTTTTTTTTTCTAAATTCTAGTCTGTTTTTAAGCCAATTAAGTGATATTAAAAATACATTGTATTTTTCATCTCCAAACTTTGGTTCTTTTTAATTTCATCTTATTTTGTTGCTGTTTTTCTTTAAAAACTTGAGCATGTTCATAAGGGCTATTTTAAATTCTTTATCTTCTAATTTCATAATCTCTGATATATCTGTGTCTACCTCTATTTATTATTTTTTCTTTTGGCTATGGGCCTCGTTTTCCTACTTCCTCACCTAAATAATAATTTTTTATTAGATGCTGAAAATGGTGAATTTTACATTGTTAATTGCTAGATTTTGCTGTCTTCCTTTAAAGACTTTTGGTCTTTGTGCTTGCAGACAGTTAAATTACTTGCAGTTGAGCTTAATCCTTTCAAGACTCATTTTTAAATGTTGTTATGACAGGTATAGAGTTACCTTTATTCTAGGTCTAGGTTATGTTTTCCTCCCTGTACAATGGTCTGGAAAGTGACTTTAAGCAGAAAGCTGGGTGATTATACTGTTCTTCTCACTTGCTTCCTTTCTCTTAGGATCATTATCTTACTCTTTGTCCAATGTCTGAAACAGTCATTTCATAACTTTTTTCCATATTTCTGATTTTATCCCTTTTTTTCCTTTTTATGATATGAAGATAAATCTGGTAGTCCATCAAGACTGGAAACAGAATTCTGACATCTCTCTCTAAGAGACATAATGGTTAGTGATCCATTCAAAATTTCTATTTTTATAAGAAGGAAAATATTACCTTTACAGAGAGGGAAATATTTCTTACTGCAATATTTGCTCCATTTTGTCAAATAGAAAATTTTCAATGGCTGTTTGGTTTTTCATGCTCATCTCATTATTTTTCTGTTCAGAAAAGCAAGATTATCTCTATCATTTATACCCTTTGTTCAAAAAAATTTACTATTACAGATGCTGCATCAGTTACTTATGACTGTGTAACAAACCATCTCCAAGATTTAGTGGATTAAAACAACAGCTTTTTTATTTTTCATATGAGTTTATGTTTTGACTAATCATTTCTGCCAATCTGAGTGGGCTTGCTGGTGCTTGCCCATGGGCCTGTGTCAGCTACAGATCTGCTAGTCCTCTTTGCTGTTCTTAGGTGGACTCTCTGATTCAGCCATATTCTATATGGTAAATGCTTGGTGATGGCAGTTTTCCAAGAAAGCAAGGGGAATTTTTTAAGGCTTCTTGAACTGCCACAGGCTTCTGCTGCATTCTTTTGGAGAAAGCAAGTGATAGGGACAGCCCATATTCAAGGTTAGAGAAATGGACCACAACTCTTGATCGGAAGAGCTGCAAGTCATATTACAAAGAGTTTGGTTATAAAGGACAGTCGAAAATTGGAGCAATTTTTACATTCAATCTACCCTATAAACTTTACCTATGCAAAAAACGATCTAATTTAGGAAAGTAAATAAGATCAGAAAGATTACAGTGCTCAGAAATTTTCTCTGCTAAGCATCACTAATTATGATGACTCACTCTAGCATATGGACAAGGAGCACACTGAGAAAGCTTATTAATCTATAGCTGTCTCCTCTAGCCTTTGCTTATTACCATCTCCATCTCATTCATTGCTATTTTTGCCAAATCTTGCAAATATGTTATCTATGATCAAGCAAATATCATATCATTAAACCTGAGGGCCTAAAATATAATTTTATAGCACTTTGTACCATCACAATTATGCCATTTATCATATTTTAACTTTCATTTTAGCTATTTAAATGTGTGATCCTCTGCTATACCATATAGACCTTGAGGTCCAAAATCATGTTCTTTTTACTTTACGTCTACTTCAGGATTAAGGACTGAAGGACTAATTCACATTCCTCTGTGTAATAGTTGCACCACTGCATAAAATGAATGAAAAAATTGATTAACACATACATACTGAAGCTGTTTTCTAATGAGTAGGATGAATGGCTTTAATTGTAATTTTAATTAATATGTAAATAATAATGTAACATTTATTGAGTATTTTATATGTCTAAGACAGTGTTCTAAGAATTTTTTTAAAAGTTAAGGAAACTGATCCAAGATGGCAGAGTAAAAATGGGCATGACATACTCATCCTCTAGAAACGGCAACAAGACAGGCAAGCTTGTCAGGTGTAGGAGCAACAGCAGCAGCAAGGGCACAGATGAGCAGCACAGGAGCGCATGCAGCCATGAGGGAGGCCTTGCTGGGCACCATGAAAGAAGCGAGGGTGCAGGTAGAGTGGCAAGGGAGGCCTGTTTGGAAGGTTTCACCAAGTGCAAAGGGTATCAGTGAGAATGGCTTGTGAGGCATAGGAGAATGCAGGTGGGCATAAGGGTGGTGCTTGGACTGTGGAGGCCAGGGGACCATGGTACAACATGCAGGAAGGAGCAGGAAGGGGAGACAGAGAGAGACCACCGCAGAGGAACTGGCTCTTTGTAACTGATTTGTCCCCCCTTTGTAGATCCCTGGCATGGTTTTGATCAGTTAACATGGACAAATCTAAAGATTTAGAATAAGCTGAACCAAGTATCAAAGAAAAGCCTTAATACAAAGCCAAACAACCATAGAAAAGAGAGAAACTGACCATCAGAGTAAACTCATCAAGATAATCAGATGCCTAGACATCAGCAAAAAATTACAAGTCATACTAAGAAACAGCTGGGAACAATTAAAAAACTCAGAGGAGATGCAAGATTTTGAACAACTAATCAAAGATGTCCAAACAATTCTCCTAAATCAATTCAAGGAGATGAAGGATATTAAGAAGACACTGGGTGAGCATACAGAAGAAATTGAAAACATAACTAGAAAAATAAGAGAATTTATGGGAATGAAAGGCACAGTAGAAGAGATTAAAAATACACAGAATCACACAACAGTAGATTTGAACAGACAGAAGAAAGAATTAGTGAATTGAAAGATAAGACATCCAAAATCGCACAGATAGTAGAACAGATAAAGAAACACATGGAAAAAAATTAGCTGGGAATTGAATGACAGCATGAAGCACACAAACATACACATTACTGGTGTCCCACAGTAAGGGAAGAAATGAAAAGGGCCAGAAGGAGTGTTTGAGGAAATAATGGCTGAAAATTTCTTAATTCTTATGAGGGACATGTCCAGGAAGCACAGCATGCTACAAAAAGAATAAATATTAACAGAACTACTCCAAACACATACTAATCAGACTGTCAAATGCCAAAGAAAAAGGGAATCCTGGAAGCAGTAAGAAAAAAGCAACCCAGCACATAAGATTAAGGCTGATATCTTATCAGAAACCACTGGAGGCAAGATAGCAGTTGTATAGGGAAGCGGATGTGGCTCAAGTGATTGGGCTCCCATCTACCATATATAGGAGGCCCAGGGTTTGATTCCTGGGGCTTCCTGGTGAAAGGCAAGCTGGCCCGTGCACCAAGCTGGCCCGAGCAGAGCGCTGGCCCATGGGGCATGTTGGCCCATGTGGCGTGCTGGCCCACACAGGAGTGCTGGCCCATGCAGAGAGCTGGGGCAGCAAGATGATGCAACAAAAAGTGACACAGAAGAGAGACAATAAGAGATGCAGCAGACCAGGGAGCTGAGGTGGTGCAAGAGATTAAGTGCCTCTCTCCTACTCTGGAGGGTCCCAGGATCAGTTCTCGGTGCCGCAAAAAGAGAAGAAAAGCAGACAGAGGAGAACACACAGAGAGCAGACAGTGAGCGCAAAACAGTGAGGGGGTGGGGAAGAAATAAGTAAAAAATAAATCTTTAAAATAAAAAAAGAAAGAAAGCAATAGTATGATGTACTTAAAGTACTGAACAGAAAACTGCCAGCCAAGAATTCTGTATCTAGCAAAATTGTCCTTCAAAAATGAGAGAGAGGTTAAAGAATTCACAGATAAAAAGAAATTGAGAAAATTTCTCAGCAAGCGTCCTGCCCTAAAAGAAATACTAAAGGGAGTTCTGTAAGTTGAAATGAAAAGACAGGAGAGAAAGGTTTGGAAGAGAGTGTAGAAATGATGATTATTAGAAAGGGTAAGTAAAAGGGTAAAACAGGAAACAAAAATAAGATATGACATATAAAAGCCTAAGGATAAAAAGGTTCAGGTTAGTACTGGCTTTGCAATAATAACATTGACTGTTAATGGTTTAAGCTACCCAATTAAGAGAAACAGGTAGAATGGATTAAAAAAATATGATCTATCTATATGCTATGTACAAGAGACTCACCTTAGAGCCAAGGACAAAAATAGATTTTAAGTGAAAGGTTGGAAAGTGATATTCCATGCAAACAGTAAGCAAAAAAGAGCTGGTTTAGATATATTAATATCAGACAAAATAGACTTTAAATGCAAAACTGTTATAAGAGACAAAGAATGATACTATATATTATCACAAAGGGAAATCTATCAAGAATTAAAAAAAATAATAAATTTTTATGCACCTAAACATGGTGCCCCAAAATACATTAGGCAAACACTGGCAAAACTAAGGGGAGAAATAGACACCTTTACAATATAGTGGATGATTTCAATACACCACTCTTAGCAATAGGTAGACATCAAGATCAGTAAGGAAACAAAAATCTTGAATAATACAATATATGGATTAGACTTAACAGACATATACAGAATATTGCACCCCCAAACAGCAGGATATACATTCTTCTCCAGTGCTCATGGATCATTCTTCAGGATAGACCACATATTAGGTCATAAAACAAGTCTCAATGAATTTAGAAATTTAGAATTTAGAAAGATTGAAATTGTACAAAGCACTATCTCTGACCACAGTGGAATGAAGCTGGAGATCAATAATGGGCAGAGAACTGGAAGATTCACAAATATATGGAAGTTAAACAACACACTCTCAAAACAATTATGGATCAAGGAAAAATTGCAAGGGAAATGAGTAAATATCTCAAGATGAAGGAAAATGAGAACACAACATATAGAAACTTACGTGATGCAGCAAAAGCAGTGCTGAGAGGGAAATTTATAGGTCTAAATGCCTACATCAAAATAGAAGAAAGAGCTAAAAATCAAAGATCTAATGTACACTGGAAGAATTAGAAAAAGAGGAAAAAACTAATCCCAAGCAAGCAGAAGGGAAGAAATAACAAAGATTACAGCAGAAATAAATGAAATTGGGAATAAAAAAACAGCAGAGAAACTTAACAAATCCAAAAGTTATTTCTTTGATAAGATCAATAAAATTGACAGTCCATTAGCTAGACTGACAACAAAAAGAAAGAGAGAAGGTGCGAATAAATAAAATTAGAAACAAGAGAGGGTACATCACCACTGATTCCATAGAAACAAAAAAAGATTCATAAGAAGATACAATGAACAACTGTCTGCCAACAAATTAGACAACCTACATGAAATGGACAAGTTCCTAGAAATACATGAACAACACACACTGACTCTAGAAGAAATAGAAGACCTCTACAGACAAATCACAAGTAAAAGGGATTGAATAAGTCATCAAAAACCTCCCAACAAAGAAAAGCCTAGGAACAAATGCTTCACAGGTAAATTCTACTAATCATTCCAAAAAGAACTAATATCAATACTGCTAAAACTCTCCCAAAAAATTGAACAGGAGGGAACATTACCTAACTCATTCTATAATGCCAACATCACCCTAATAACAAAGCCAGATAAAGATGAGATGCTACAAGAAAAGAAAATTACAGACTAATCTCTCTAATGAATTTGGATGTAAAAATCCTCAACAAAATACTAGCAAATAGAATCCAATAACACATTAAATGTACTATACATCATGATCAAGTGGGTTTTATCCCAGGTATGCAAAGGTGGTCACAACAAGAAAATCAATTAATGAAAATCATTAACAAATTGAAGGAGAAAAATCACATGATCATCTCTATGGATGTAGAAAAGGCATTCAACAAAATCCAGTATCTCTTCTAGATAAAAACTTAGAAACTTAGTTCAGCAAAGTGGCAGGATATAATATCAACATGCAAAAATCAATAGTGTTTCTATACACTAGTAATGAGCAACCTGAGGAGGAAATCAAGAAAAAATTCCATTTATAATATCATCTAAAAGTATCAAATATTTAGGAATAAACTTATCCCAGGACAGAAAGGACCTGTATTCAGAAAACTACAAAACATTCCTAAAAGAAACCAAAGAAGACCCACATATATGGAAGGCCATTTCATGTTCATGGATTGGAAGACTAAAAATCAATAAGATGTCAATTCTATCCAAATTGGCTTACAGATTCAATGCAATCCCAATAAAGATTCTAACAGCCATTTTGCAGAAATGGAAAAGCTAATTAACAAATTTATTTGGAAGGGTAAGGGGCCCTGAATAGCCAACATCGTGAAAAAGAAGAACGAAGTTGGAGGACTCATACTACCTGGCTTTAAAGCATATTACAAAGTTACAGTGGTTAAAAACAGTGTGGTATTGACACAAGGAGAGACATATTGACCAAAAGATTCAAACTGAGAGTTCAGAAAATGATCTGCACATCTACTGCTAACTGATATTTGACAGGGTTGCCAAGTCCATTCAACTAGGAAAGAATAGTCTCTTCAACTAATGATGTGGGAGAACTGGATATCCATATCCAAAAGAATGAAAGGGGACTCCTATCTTACACCTTGTACAAACATTAACTCAAGATGGATCAAAGACTTAAATATAAGAGCCAGGACCATAAAACTCCTAGAAGAAATTAAAGGGAAGCATCTTCAAAATTTTGTGATATGCAATGGTTTCATAAACTTTGCGCCCGAAACACAAGCAATGAAAGAAAAATTAGATAAATGGGACCTCCTCAAAATTAAAAAGCATCAAAGGAGTTTGCCAAGAAAGTGAAAAGTCAGCCTACTCAATGGGAGAAAATATTTGGAAACCATATATCCAATAAGGGTCTAATATCCAGCATATAAAAAGAAATCCTACAAGCCAACAATAAAAAGGAAAACTAAATTAAAAAATGGGCAGAAGACTTGAACAGTCATTTTTCCAAAGAGCAAATACAAATGGCTAAAAAACACATGAAAAAATGTTCAACATCACTAGTTATTAAGGAAATACAAATCAAAACCACAATGAGATATTTCACACCTACTAGACTGGTCACCTCAAAAAACAAAACAAAACAGAAAACTACAAATGTTGGAGAGGATGTGGAGAAATAGGAACACTCATTCACTGCTGGTGGGAATTTTCAATGGTGCAGCCTCTGTGGAGGACAGTTTTGTGGTTCCTCAGGAAGCTAAGTATCAAATTGCCACATGATCTGGCAATCCTGCTACTAGGTATATATCCTGAAGAACTGAAAGCAGGGACATGAACAGATATATGCACAACAATGCTCATAGTGGCATTATTCACAATTGCCAAAAGATGGAAGCAACCCAAGTATCTAACAACAGATGAATGGAT
The DNA here is from genome assembly GCA_026826555.1 of Tolypeutes matacus. Lineage (NCBI taxonomy): Eukaryota > Metazoa > Chordata > Mammalia > Cingulata > Chlamyphoridae > Tolypeutes > Tolypeutes matacus. The sequence goes on from JAKSZT010054400.1 coordinate 8,062,538, forward strand.
AAACAAAATATGGTATATACATATGATGGACTGTTATTCAGCTGCAAGAAGGAATGAAGTACTGATGCATTGGACAACATGGATGAACCTTGAGGACCTATGTTGAGAGACAGAAGCCAGACACAAAAAAGAGAAATGTTGTATGATCTCACTAATATGAACTAATTATAATAAGCAAACTCATAGAGGTAGAATCAGGAAGATAGGTTACCAGGTGATAGAACAGGGGTAGAGAATGGGGAACTGATGCTTAATCTGTGCAGAATTTCTAATTAGGTTGATTGTAATGGTTTGTAGGACAGAGGTGACAGTAGCACAATACTGTGAATGTAACTAACAGTGCTCATGTATGTACACGACTGTGGTTGAAAGGGATGTTTTGGGTCATATTTGTTACTAGAAGGAAAGCTAGAGGATAAAACATGGTATTTTATAAGATGGTGAACCCTGATGGTGGCTGAGGATTGTGGTTAATAATATAAATATAAGCATATTCTTTTAGGAACTATAACAAAGTCTGCCACTAGTACAAGGTGTTAATAATAGGGTGACATATGGGGACAAAATTCACCTAAAGCAAAATATGTACTATAGTTAACCATAATATCTTAACATTCTTGCAACAATTTTAACAGAGAACATAGCAATGTTAAGTGTCAAAAAATAGGAGGCGATAATGGGGATGTTGCATTTTTTATTCTTAGAAAAATGTTATATCACAGAAATAACTAGCTTTCCTTGCCAGTTATACAGTTTTACTCTGATGCTTCTCTGAGAGTACATGCAGTCCCATGGGTCTTCTTTTTCTGAAGTTTCATTTTCAGAAAAAAAAAAAAGAAAAAACTTTACACAAGAAGCAAGGATAGTATATAAACTGTGTTCTACCTGTCAGCATAACTCTGGTAAGAAGGTAAAGGTGGGACATGGCCAGGTGTCTCAACAGATAGGGCCTTTTGAACATCTTGAACATTATATAGCTACATACTTATATGGGATATAAATGTGTCCTTGTTGCCATGGGTATGCTTTCTGTATAGATAGAAGCCCTCATAGTAGCTAACAAAATATTAAACTTCCCTCCTGAGGAAGTCCTGCCACTTTCTCAAATAAGATGGATAAAATCTCTGGAATATATAAACCTTGCCTAATAGAAGAAAACAGGCTAATAATCCAAGCCCTCGATCTTAATGATTGCATTTATGAACCTTATTTCTATAATAATGAAACTAAGCCTAATTATAAATAATGCCTAAGAATTACCTCCAGAAAACCTCCTTATTACTCAAAATTGGCCTCTCTCTAAGCCGAACTCTACAAATAAACTCTCTACTTCTCCCCCAATGTGGGACATGACTCCCAGGGATGAGCCTCCCTTGCACTACAGGGTTATTACCAAGCGTTAATCAGCAATGCATTTGGAGAAAGACCTTGACCAAAAGGGGGAAATATTAAATAAAATAGAGTTTTTTATGGCTAAGAGATTTCAAAGTGAGTCAGGAAGACATTCCCAAGGAAACTAAAATAAAGGGATAGTGTGTCCACTGACAATAGCAGAATTGTTATTCTAGTTATTATCTTGTGTTAACTAACTTGTAACATTGATTTTAAAAAATAAATTTTTAAATAAAAAAGTTACAGAAACCTAGTAATTCTTTATTGTTGCCGGCCTCTTAACTTCAATCTATATTACAAATTTTCAACCAACATACCTGCTTTGCTGCCTAATAAGATTTGGGGAAAAGAAAGAACATGAGCTTTGAGTTTTGGAGACACAGATATTAAATTCAAGTCTTTCACTGCTGCTTCTCAAATACATACCCACAAAATAGAGGCTTACCAGTACTTAATTCCTAACAAAATGAGAACATTAAAAGAAATAAAACATATAGAAAGGCTGATATATAGTAGGGATTTATTACATGTTTATTTAATTCTATTCTCTGTCTCTCTCATTACGGAGGTCTGCTTAAATGGCAAGTACTACAAAGCACAACTAGTCCTTGTAATTTTACAGATGTGGTGTGGAAAGAAGATGAATTAAAGGAAAAATGGAGAAATCTGGTTTCTGTTTACCCTAAATCTTTCCACTTAACTTTCGCTTTATGGGAGAGAAGTCTTGTTAAGCATCCAAAGGGTTGAGGGCCACTGCCTTAGTTTGGCAGAGCTGCTAAGATAAACACTACACAATGGTTCTGACAAACAAGAATTTGTCGTCTCCTCGTGTAGAAGGCTAGGCCATGCTTTCTCCCAGGGTTGGTAGCATTCTGGGGACATGGCAGTCTTCCAATGTATGGTGAGCGCTCTCCTCTCTTGCTTCTTCTGACTTCTTGCTTCTTCCAGTTTCTGGCTTCTGGCCTCTACGGAATTACTACATCCAAATTTCCTCTTTTTATAAAGCCAAGTTATACGGATTAACACCCATCCGGATTCAATTTGCCTACTCCTTGACTAATAATAACATCTCCAAAAGGTGCTATTTCCAAATGGTTTCACACCCACGGAAATGGGGATTAAGATTTGAACCTGTCTTTTGTGGGAAATCATGATTCAATCCCCAAAAGTCATCATGCAATAATATCCCCTGCAAAGTGGAATGGACTTCTCTCCCTCACACCTCAGAATTAGGGTTGGAGTCTTTTCAAAGATGGACTGGGTAAGGTTTTACTCTTGCTTCCTCCTCTTCCCTGAAGCCTTATGGCCTGTGTCCATTGCTCAGAAGCAACCTTTCCATCTCCTTCTATCACTTGGAGCCTCTTTCTCATTTCTTATTCATAGTTACAATGACTCTATCTTTGGGATTTTTCTCCTTTCCAAAACTCTAATTCACTACAAGATATTTAAGGTTTTCAGAAGTAATTTTTACCAATAATGCCACTGTGGGCTGCCACAAATGTCTAGTTTTCCCAACAGCATTACAGAAAATCTTAAAAGATTTGAAAAGAGAGTGAAGGGTAGAGAAACTGGAGAGGGAGGGGTGTAGCTGGCAGAATAATGACCCTCTCCCCCCAAAATGTCCACATTCTCATCCCTAAGGAGCTGTGAGTACGTAACTTTACATGGCATAAGGGACCTTTGTAGATGTGATTAAGTTAAGGACCCAGAAGTGGGAAGATTGCCTTGGATTATCCAGCGGTGGAGCTCAACCTCGTCATTTCTCCTGGCTGTGGTCAGAGAGAGAGGTGATAATGGAAGAAGGGTCAGGGCGATGTGATGCTGTTGGCTTTGAAGATAAGAGGAAGGGGCTGCAAGCCATGAAATGCAGACCTGTTCTAGAGACTAGAAAAGGCAAGGAAAGGGATTCTCACCTAGAACCTCCAGAAAGGACTATAGCTCTGCACAGACCTTGATTTTAGCCTAGTGAGACCTGTGTTGGACTTCTGACCTCCCAAACTGGAGGATAATGCATCTGAGTTGTTTTACAACACGGCTTGTGGAAACTCACTGCAGCAGCAACAGGAAACGAGTACAGTGGGGATGGACAGGGATGAGGGAAGAGGCTTGGCCCAGGAAGAGCAGCTTTGCCCAAAAGCTCCTGACACTCAACATTCTCAGGTGACTGCCTTGAGCACCTTTACTTATCCCAGATGTAAAAGAGTCTTTTAAAGCCACTGAGTATAGGCACTTTTGGGAACAATGAAATTTTCTCCCCCAGGATGACATTTTCTCACCAAGGTAATGGTCTTCAACAAGAGCTTTTTCTACTCTCCTTAATATAATGTTGTATCTGGGAATTATTACCAGGATTTAAAAATAAAGTAAAATAAGGGACACAGAAGCGATGTGGGAAGGGAATACATAAACCTTCAGATCTCCATCACTGTCATTGCCCACAACCCTTTGCCGATCGCCTGCTGCATGGAAGGTGTGTTGCTAGGTGCTGAGGAGAGACAGCATTCTAACAATTGGCATCTGCTCTCAGTGAAATGCCACCCACTTATTAGATATCTTGATTAACTTTATTTTTGAATACTGCTTTTAGGAGACACAAATAAATGACCAAAAGTGTTGGCCTTTTCCTATTCTACAGTGTTTTACAAGGGCAACTGATTTTCCCAGTGATGAAGGGCCTGGAAGGTATTGAATCAACAAAGGAGAAATCTGTCCCATTTACCACCCTTACCTACTAAAGCTAAAATTTAAGTAATAATTTTAGGAAGGTCCAAAAGAAATGGCAACAGGGATAGCACAAGTCGAAGCTCGCATTCCCCTGAGTTCTGGTTAAGGAAGACCTTATTGTGCATTCACAGCTACCTGAACAAAGGTAGGGAAGGCCATTCCCAACGGCTGCTTATGCAGAAAGAAAAGCAGGAAGAGTCTGAGTTTCTGACTAAAGAAAAGCTTCTTAGAGATAATAACGAAAACTGGACATTCAGGGAGGCAAATGACCTGAGATCAAACCAACCACTGAGACTTTGTAGTTGTGTGTGTTTTGAGAAAGTTCCTTAACATCTACAAGCTTCTGTTTTCTCATTTTAAAAACATGCATATATATTTATATATCATTTTACAAATATTGGTATGTATTGTGAAGGTTTTGATTTTTACCCACAATAAAAAAATAAATAAATAAAATAAATAAATAAAGTCTATATTATCTGACATAAAAAAAAAAAACCATGTATAATAAATTCCTGAATCACAGAATTGGTATCAGTATTATATTAGAAAGGGAAAAGAGTATAATAAAAGCATCCGGTGATGTGTGTGGTACATAAGATATCAACAGAAGGTCTTTTATTCATTCTTTCCTTTGCTCAAAATTGACTTGGCATTTGCAAATATGGTGACATAATGATTCCACACACCTAAAAATTGCTGATTTTCAAATTTTGAGATTTGCAAATGGAGTCACCAATCTGTCAGGTTTTGCATGAAATGCTTCAACAGAGCAATTATAAGTTAACTCTCGCTTTTGTTTCACGCTTCATTTTTAGACGTTTCATAACTGACTCCTTCAGAGAGTAAAAAATATCTAGCACATCAGCATTTTTCAAGCACATTAGGATTTAAACAGCTGAATGACAGTATCTCCTGGAGGAAAGATTTTCTACTCAGAGAACCCTGGACAAGAATCATATGTCCCAGTTTTACAAATTAGAATGAAAAAAAACATCTCCTTTGTCTTTTTGCCAATATTTTTCTGATGTTGGAATTCTGATGAAAATATTCAGGTTCAATGTAACCTTTTCATCAGGTTTTGAAGGGAAGTTTAGGCATTTTTCCTTTGTATCCTCCATATTCCAATCCATAGTAAAGTAAATACATATCTAGTTATTTAATAAATATTAGGTAATATTATTTTAAAGAACAGATTCCTTGAAACCAAAAAGAAATATATTTTTTTACAAGTGAGAATTTACTAAATGGATTTTAAGATAGAAAGCTCCTAAATTGCATTTAAGGTGCTTGGTGAGAAAGCTAACATTCTACTAGTAATTCTCAACCCTAGTTGCAAAATAGACCTAGACAGCATTTAAAAAATACCTATACCAGAAATGGCCCCCTTTTTAGTTATTCTGGGATGGGGCCCAGGCTATGTTGGGATTTTTTAAGGTGATTTTAATCAGTATCCAAAGTTGAGTAGAGTGCCATGCGCCAGTGGTTTGCAAACTTGGGAGTACATTAGAATCACCTGGGAAGCTTCAAAAGTTACTGATATCCAGAGTACAGCCCAGACCAATTAAATAAGAATGGGGGTGGGGTGAAAACCCAGGCATCAGTATTTTTTAAAGTTCCCTAGCATGTGCTACCAGGGTGACAGTCGTTGTCTTACACCTTGCCAATGATGTGATGATTATGATACGCATAAGGCATCAAATGATTATTACACGGTCTTGTATTTCAACTCGTGGCAACTGGGACTCAGATATCTCATATTTGTTTCACTTACGAAATTAACTAAATTAATTTTAGGTTCTCTCATACCTTTAGGAAGATGAATATTGTGCCACTGATCAGAGAATTGCCTCTAGTGTCTCTGACATATTTGCTTTCACAATGTTTTGAGAAGAAGTTATCTACTGTGACAAAATATTAATATCATTCCAGGTGAACAAATTTTGTCTTGGAATTGGCCTTGGGCAATTCATGATTTCCTGAGCACTGAGGTCTCTCTCCCTTTGTTGAAAATTTTAGTGCTACTGACAACATGTTTTATTTTAGTGATTTTTAGACTGTGCAGTTGGCTTCAGATAAACCTATACCCTTCATGCTAACCACTTTTTGGTATCTACTAACCTCAGGGGGATCCTTTCAATGTTATAGGGAAGTATTAGGTCCATGTCATTTATGCTCTCACCATTTTTCCAAAGCTCCATCATGCCCAGAACGTGAGAGAATTTGCAGGGAATCTACATCTTATCATGACATCTTGATATTACCTATTGCTAAAGTACATTGTTTTGCTCAGTATATTTCTTCCATGGAAGCATCACTGTTGTTATTGAGTAATTTGACTTGATAATGCTTACAGTAGGCTTTCATACTAGAAATTTTTATGCATTTTAACTACACGCTCTTTGCCGGCACACTTGTAAATTTGTTTCAGAGTAGGATTGCTAGACAACTGGATTCGAAATGAGGCTTTAGAGATGTGAGTTCAAATTCACATATGAATTGATTTGGGTAGGAGAGCTCCATCTATGAATGGATCAATTCTTACTATCTCAGCATATGTCCCAGGGACCACACTTTTCCAATCATTCGAACAACACTGTGGTTCCAAATTCAGCACTTTCCCCCTTTGCAGTTATACACCCAGCTACCAGCATCCAAACATCAGGAAGCTAAGAAGAGTTTGGAGTGATATTTATAGTGAAGAAATACAACAGCAGCAGCATTATAATGAAGTGAGCACTGAAATATTCCTCTGGTTTGTGTTTTACACTGGCTTACAGAGGATTTTTACTTTATTCTGACTTTATTTACCAGTAAGTCAGCTGAGTTCCTCTATTACCCTACAGATCAGTGTCACTCACTGACCCTCTCTGACATTAACTTATTGGACTTACCAAACAAGGGTACTTTTTAATTAAAAATCTTTTTTGGGGGGGGGTAGAATAAAATTGCTCACATTGTTTAAGTGGGATTAAGGCAAGAAACAGACCTTTTCCTTACAGATTTTTTTTTTTTTTTTTAATTTAAGAAACATTTTACTTTAAACATTTTCACAGTCATCTCATCAGGATGGAAGAAGCATGCCATTCTCTCAGATACGGACATGGCTTTTAGTAGCATTATGTTGCAAGAAAACTTTTTCTTTAAGGGCTAGCTTGATATAGATTTGAAAGAGTATGTAGTTGAACATGAGTCTTTATTATTTTAGATATGTTTGAGATAAGAGAGAGTTATCCAGATGGACATATTTTTAATGCAATTGAGAATATGGATCCAGAACTTAGGAAAAAAGGTCAAGACTAGAAATATAAATTCGGGTCTCTTCAAATGCATGTTTTATGGCTAAAGTTCCAGGAATAGATGCAATCCATTCCCTGCTTTTGCCCTGGGGAAATGTGTAGCTTTAGGAAAGGCAAGGGTAACTGATACAAGGTGAGGAGTGGAAGTTAAGGGGTAGCCAAGGAGGAAGTTTCAAGGAACGGGTCCATTTGCTTTTTATCTCAACTGCTTTTATTTTATGTGGCGCTAACATGTCTAAGCCTCAAAGCACTTAAGCAATTATTGTACTCTCTTTATGTCTCTTGGTACTCATTTTCTAGATAAAGAATTATTATTAGAAGCATGACAAACATTACTTGTGTTCCACAAAATATCACTCATGCCTGAACCATAATTTTAACAGAAAATGGTACTAGATTGAATATGTTACAATTTGCCATTTAAATAAAATTGATCTTTACTTATGCTTACAGTCTCACAAATGAAGTTTAGAGGTCTGAATCAGGTATTCATAAGAATCTTCTGGCAATATGAATAATTTTAAGAAGAACCACGTTTTAAATCAGTGTGGAACATGAAACGTTCCCAGGCTTGTATAAGACATTCAAACAATACTTATGAAATTATCCCAGCTGCTAAAAACACTGTGGTTTTATTCTTAAGCTCACATCGTTCAGTCCAGTTTACTAGAGATCCTAAAATCTCCCCTGAACCCACACTAACATGCCCACCAAGGAGAGAAATACATTCTACTTCACTTTCCATCGATCCTTTGTTCTGCCTATTGCTATGTAACAAATTGCCCTGAAAATTTGGTAGTGGTATTCAGCTGGTGGGTGGGCTGGAGCAAGGATAGAGGATGACTTTACTCACTTCCCTGGAATCTTGGCAGGGATGGACAGAAGGCTGTGACAGTCAAGTGGAGCGCCCAGCAGTGACCGCGCCATCACGGCTGTCTCAGAGTAGCCAGACGTCTTTCGGGATGGTTTAGGGCTTCTGGAGACATTGTGCTGAGAAACAGGACATGGACACTGCTAGTTCTTCAGACCTGAGCCTGGAAACCAGTACAGCATTACTTCCACGGTCGGTGTTTTGTCAAGCTGTCACAGAAACCACCAAGATTCCTCTTGACGGGGGGACCATCAAGAATTTGAAGTTTTCTTTTATCCACCCCATGCATGTAATAATAATTCCTATTACATGTTTGCATATACCAATTTAGATTCCAAAAATGGAATGAAAGGAAAACTAAAAATATTTAAATTTCACAAAGTGTAGACATCTCAAAAAAAGAAAAAGATGATTATATCTAGATCTGGACTTAGATCCGGAGTGGAAATTTTAGATGAAAAGGAAACACCTGATCCTGAATACTTATTGATGATGTTAAGTAAGTGCTATAGAAAGAGGTGAGACTTACGAGAAATTAACTCAATTATTTTTAAGGACTTGCTTTACTGATAATAAATTAAAATTCCTCACTTGGAAAAATATCCTTGATTTTTTTCCTCTGCTAATCATTGAAAATAATACATATCCAAAATTTTCTGCATGCTTGAATTTCCACATATTTAGTTTATTTTTATCTTTTTTTAAGTTTGTTTAGGAGGTACCAGGGATTGAACCCAGGTCCTCGTACATGCCAAGCAGTTGCTCAACCACTGAGCTACACGTGCTCCCATGTATTTGGTTTTAACCTTTAATTATTAGGGAAAGGAAACTCACTGAAACTGCATTTCTCCTGTATGCTAGGCTCTGTGTTAAGCACGCTACTTATATAAATTATTTCATCCTCAGAACCAATCTTTGAGTTGGGAATTATAATCCTCATTTTATAGATGAGGAGACAGGTTCAAAAAAGTCATGTACACATAATATAGATACAGGCATGCACATATTCAGATACAAACTATATTATGTTATATTCTATATGTGTATATATTTATATAATATACACTATATATGCATTAAATATGTATATTTATAAGATATATAATGCTTAAATTTTACATGCATATTTATTTATTTTATACACAGTATATATATTACCTATATATTTATTATAATAATATGGTATATATATTTCTGTATAAGATGGGACATTTTTCAGATCATTTACCCTCCTTCAGTTTCTTAGGGTGTGTATTAAGGACAACAGTAGTCTCTTCAGTTTATCATCCTACTCTGAATATTACAGCATGGCAAAAAAGCTTTTAAAATATGACACATGTTCTCATGCACATTGCAGGCAAGGTATCTGGTCATGCCCTGTCTTCAAGCACAACCAATACATATTAATATTAATCAACACCAGCACTTTTGGCTGTGGATACAACAGTGTATTTTCAATCTGGGGTTTCGAAAATGAACCTATGCCATGCCGCAGTTACAGTTCCGATATTCCTTTTTCTTCAGATGATCAGCAATGCTGAGCTGACAGACAAAAAAGGCAGAGAAGATTGCCATGACAGGTCAGTGCTAGTGTTGGCATGATGCACGGGTCTGGCTTTCAATCATTTTAATAGCATCCTACCGAGGCAGAGCACAAAGAATCTGATTGGCATTTGTCTGATACTGATTAGAGATATTTGTGTAAGACCTTCATTTGCATTGTTCATAAGGAGGAGTGACCTACCTAAAAAAGCGGGTTGGTATTCTGGATTCAGACATGCTTCAGTATATTGTACAAGAATGTCATCCACCAGCCTACCTAAAGCACTTACTGGCGCCACAATCCCTCAGGGTTAAATCCAAATTCCTTTCTTGTCGTCTCAAGCATTTTCCAGTACCTGCCTGCTGCTCCAGCCTCATCTCTCACCTGTCTGCACCCCCATACAACCACCCCTCCCCCACTCGGTGACACCCTGAACTCTGGCTGAACTGACCCTCTCGGTTATATTATCTTCTGATGTGTTCACTTGACTTTCCCGGCAGATGCTCCCATTTGGTAGAGGAACGTGGGAAATTCCGGGGAAAGCATAAAATAGCAGGTATGTGGAAAGATGCCCTAGAGCTGGTTTTGAACTGTGTGTAAGGTGCAGACAAGATCTCCTTCAGACCCTAAATGTACTGGGTAGAAAGACTTACAATCCACAGTGGAGCTTCTGAGACAGAATGCAACACACCCCTGAGCCTGCTCAGGAGAAGCTGTGGCAAGGCTAAAAATCAAGGGAACCCCACAAAAACCTGTGGGATCAAAGTCGCCTCATGATGAGATGGGCATCCAAAGCAACTGGCATTTAGCCTCTGTCTTCCCTCACCACTAACTCCAAAACAATTTTGTTCAAGTCCACAGAACACCTCCACGAGGGATATTTGGGGGTAGAAGTTGAATAGGTGCTTTACTTGTGAAATTTCTAATTCATCATAAAAACATGGGAAAGGGACATACAGTAACTTTTTTTTGTTAGGTGCTGCCTGCCTCCTTGTATGAGGATCTAACTAAACTAAATTATCAAAGCAAAAGCTCAAATCAAAATAATTTAATCAGAACTGGTGCATCAGAGATGGCAGCTAGACCTCAAGAGGGACAAGAAAAATCCGTATGACTTTCAGCTCCATAATTCAAGGGATGGGGCAGGGGGGATACCAATAGTAGAAATATCATTTAATGATATATGATTAGATAGTTCGGTCCCTGAGAAAAATAGCTCAATAAACTGTTTTTACCTTATGAGAAGTGACTAACTTAGAAAATCAGTGGCTCCCACTCAAAAGAAAACTAAAAACTGAACTGAAATTGATGGGCTCGCCTCAGTCTTCCTACATTAGGCCTTTAGGGGCCTGAGATGATCGAATGGAAGGAAACATCGATGTGCACATCCAGTCTAAGTCTGAGAAGTGCTGGACTCTTCAAGAGCCACAAGAGGGAAGCGGCTGTGGCTCAATCAGTGGGGCTCCCGTTTACCATATGGGAGGCCCCAGGTTCGGTTCCCGGGGCCTCCTGGTGAAGGCAAGCCCGCCCGCACGGCGTGGTTAGCTGACCCAGCGAGCATAAGCAGCAAGGGGGGGGGGGTAAATGAATAAATAAATAAAATCTTAAAAAAAAAAAAGAGCCACAAGAAACCTGTGCGTTGAACTTCTTGAGCTGGGATGGCAAGGGTCACTGAGAGATGTGACAAGAAACTGCCTGTGGACGGTGGAAGATTTGAGGAAAAAGAGAAAGCATATGGGTGAAGAAAGCAGCTATAAAAGAATTTCTGTCTGTAGAGGCCTTAATTGGAAGGACTTTGCTCTCTCAGGTCAAGAGAATGCCTTGTTGTTGAGCCCTTCACTCTTTCGCACCTCTGAAGAGAAGGGGAAAGAAAGTCATTGGCCCTTTCAAGTGGATTATCATGGAGGACCTTCTTGGATTATCAGCAGAAGGAAAAGTGCCTACTACCCATGCATAAAAGACAGACCAAACTTCTTCTTTGGCAAAGTCACCCCTCAAGACCAAAGATTTCAAGTTTTGGTGAGGGAAGGGGGCTTATTTTCAATACCACAATCAATCCTCCTTGGGGAATCATGTGTATCTTCTAAATTTATATTACTATAAAAGGCTGTAGCAAATCAAAGACTGCAATTGCCTGCACCATCCAAAGCATTACGTAGAAGTGTCAGCTAATACAGCCTTGTTCTTCTCTGTGCTGGGGCCTTAGTTTGTAATCTAAGAATTGATTACAATTGGCTGGGATGACACTTAAGAGTATCTGTAGCTCATAAACCCTAGAAACCACATATGTTTTGTTAAAATTAAAGCAATTAGCGCAATATGGGGTTTGAAATGTTATGAAAAGGATGATGAAAGTCACCCATAGCAGAAGAAAGAGGTAGAGCATAGGGGAATAAGAAGAAAAGGGGGAAAAGGAATGAAGAAAAGCCATTTTTTGGGAATTCTGAAATTCAATTCTCCCATCACTATAGAAATACTTCAAAGGTTGTAAAAAATCAAACATCAGAATGAAATTTTGCTTCATTGCTTTATTTCAGATGGCTAGAAGCAAAGATTGGACTGAAAAAAATAATCCATTTCCATGTACAGAAAACAACCTTCTGAGAACACTGGCAAAGATAGGGTGAGTTACAGGAACTGACTTCTAAATTCTGAACTCTTAGCTACTCTGAAACAATTGCAATTCGTTTTTCATGTTAGTTTGGGTTCTGCCAGAGGCTGACCCTAAGACAAAGATTCAGGACTATAGTGGGGTTAAGGGTGGCCCCCAAAAGATATGTCCACCTGGAACCTGCGAATGTGGACTGATTTGGAGAAAGGGACTTTGATGATGTAATGAAGTTAAGGCTTCTGGGATGAGATTAACTTGGATTAGGGTAGGCCTTGAATCCAGTGACAAATGTTATCAGAGAACAGAAGGGAAGACGACACAGAGGAGAAGCCCACGTGAAGGCAGAGGCCGAGACTGGTGTGGTGCCACAAGCCAAGGAGCACATGGAGCCACCAGAAGCCGGAAGAAGCAAGCAAGGATTCCCGTACAAAGTCTTTAGAGACACCATAACCCTGCCAACACCTGGATTTTGAGACTTCTGGCCTCCAGAACTGTGAGAGAATAAATTTCTATTGTTTTGAGATACCAAGTTTGTGGTAATTTGTTATGGCGGCCATAGGAAATTAAAACAAGGCCCAACGGTTCATGTGGGAAGCAAAGGAAAACGTGGGTAGAAGAATGGGAAAGGGAGACAGTGGGGAAAAGGCAGCCAAAGAAGCTAGCTAGATGTTAATGCAATTGGAGCTTAATCTTGCTGGGGAAAGCCCAAGAGCCAGCATAAAGCACATGCCTCCCCGTTAGTGGATCTGAGGAGCAGGGAGGGGAGCTGGGGTATTTATACACCAATCCAGTCAGTCGTGGGCTGAGGGTCTTGTGAGCTCCCCAGCCTCCCAGCATTGCAGCCTGCCATCTTAATGGCAATGTTGGCTCCAGTGGCAGGAGAAAGACCCCAGGTAAAAAAAAAAGTGCTGGTGTTATCAGTCTGGCCATGTGGTAAGGGCAGGGAGATATGGGTAAGGGACCATATAAGTGCATTACAAGAGAAGCCCGTTTTAACACACTGTAGTGAAAATAGGATCTCCATTTCCCTTATAATTGATAAAGCCCTAGAAAGCACACATAGTTTATTCATTAAGAGTCCCTTAAAACAGCCACTTGACAAATTGGTAAATATCATTCATCTCTTTTGTCTCTTGCCCCCCTATAAAAATTAGAAAAAAAATCCTTATTCATTTATTCAGTCCACAAAAGTGTACTGAGTGCCCACTCTGTGGCAGGGAGTAGGTACTGAGGATGGAGCAATGAACAAAACAGACCTTCGAAACTCCCTAATTCGAGAGAGAGAGATGACAAGAAACAAATAAATAAGTAAATATAGATGGCGTGGCAGATGGTGATATTGGGTGATTTAAAGTCTTCCCATCTGATATAATTACGAATACAAATTAAGTGATATGGGAAAGCTTATCTCAACTCCAAATAGCAATGTCACAATTTCTAAGGCATCACTTCATCATCGGGTGTTGTGGACATATTACTTGGTACCGGTTTTTCAAATAGTGCTGCATTCTACTTGCTTCTACAAACACTGTGGTATTGGAAAAGGATAAGAACCTTTAAACCCAGGGAGCAGAGGTAACAGATCCTGTTTGAAATGGTTGCTAGGGGACCATTCTATATAAATTAATTAGTAAACATCAACTCTGGTTTCAAAGGGCAAAGAAGGCCTCTCACTTGAGAAGGGAAAATTACTCCCCGATGAGTAGAAAAAGGCCATCTTAGGGTTTTTTTATGCACGCAAGCAGTATTATTCTACAGCATAATTTTTTTCTTTTCTTTTTGTTTGAGGTTTTCTCCTCCTTTCATCTTTTTTTTTTTTTCCCACAGTTTTATTTATTCCTTCTGAAATTATTTTTTGCATGGGTAATCAAAATCATGGGAAGGGGGTGGAGTAGAAGATCTGGGTAATATGTTAGGGCAAGCTGGTCTTACTTCTTTTGAAAGATGAGGAGAAGATAAGCATGTCTTTCCTGCTAGAGGGTTGAAAGAATGAAGGCACACTTATTATAAGAGTTTTGACATTAAGTTAAATATGCTCAAAAGTGTTACTGGAACAATAAAAAAAGCTCTGGAAGTTTGTATCAGAGACAGAATGATTAAGGGTGAGTTCTGTGAAATCTCTGTGGGAAATGAGTTAGGATATGGAGAAAGGCAGCTAAATATATCTGTATGTTTATATTCTTTAAATATTACTATAAATAGTCTTGTTGATTTTATAAAAAGTTTGTTTTAAATGATGCTTATATGTCTTTGTGAAAGGTTTTATTTTCATAAAAAGCAAAATTTAGAAGAAAATCATGTAAAACTTTCACTCATAACTCATAGGAAGTCTAGCTGTTGGGGGCAAAAAGACCAGGAAAACATAATAGTTCATCTGATGGCAGGTTAATTTAATTTCATGAATAATTATGAGAAAGAAAAGAAAATAGCTTCTAGTAGTCAAGGCTTGTAAACACCCCAGGAATTAAAATAAGAAGAAGGAAAATGTGGGGAAAACGTAAAGATAATTTATTTTCCTTTAAGAATGTATTTTTTAAATGTCATCTTATTTCTAAACCATAATTTTACTTTTAAAAGTAAATGCTGGTAAGGTATTTTTACTGTAAGAACACTTTCGACATAAACTAACTCAAGAGTAAAACATGGCTAGCAAGATCAATACTTTCTAATTAAATATCAGGAAGATGTGATTTTTCTTCTTCCTTAAAACTAATTCTCAATGACATGAATAAGAAAGGAAAGACTCTCTAGCATGTCAAATGGAGTTCAAGCTATTCAATCATAAGGCAAGACTTGCAAAATCCCAACTCAAGTCAGCTTTAAGCACTTTAGATAGTTTTTAAAGTAAAGGAAGGATAATCATCACCTTCATGTCCTTCTCTGCTGTTCTACACAATTTGTCTTCACTTTATATAGTCCTTGGTTGTTTGATAAAGGTGTGGTCCTCCGGGATCCTGATGGCAACACAATGGAGGCAAATGAATTGTTTCATTTCCCATATGCGAGTAATTACTGAAGGAATGGAAGGAGGTAGCACTTGAGAGCTTTTTTTTTTTTTAAGAGTAAATGCCCACTCACTATTATTTGGCTACATCTATTTACACGTCAGATTATGTTGTATTTATTATAGGTCAGAAGGCTGGAGTTTTACTCCATTAAGATGTTAAACAGTATGGTGAGACTTCCAGAATTAAAGGAAAATGTCCTAGGAACAAACTGGTACTAGAAATTTGGGGGAAACACTTACCTGTTAAAAGTCAACAGACCTGAGCAGTGTTATAGCATAAGCAATATTTGTGTGATAATCATACCAGTACTCCTGCAGGCTTTTATGACACTGAAGACAAATACTAGACTCTTGGATTTTGCTTTCAAGTCCATTTACCTTAATTCAATTCAATGAATGATATCTATGAAACTATTGGACATCGGTCCAGAAGCGCCTCTGGAATTTAAGACGAATAAATGAATGTCTGAAAACTTAAGCCGAAAAGGTGGGAAGAGACCAAGGTAATGAGAGTTTTTCCATCACTGAACTTGGCCAGGTACAATTGTTAGTTTCCTCCTTCCTTGCTGAGCTTTTTAATCAATGGGGATGTCACTGGAGGTGATCTCCTGCTCTACCTCTCGGGCCTTCCCTTCTGACTTGGCTTATACTGTGTCCATGGGAGAGCTCGCTTCTAAGCCCATGACAGTGGGTCAAAAAGGGTCGTAGCAGAACCAGAGAATGTAGGGTGAGGACATAATTGCCGGGAGGTGGCACATGCTTTCCTTTACCACGTTGCCTTCCAAAGGCCCAGAAGGTCATTTTCAACTTTTACCTCTCAAAACAGAAATTCTTGGCTCCTATCTGTCTAGTTTTCTGGTTCGTGCATATTACTTTCATGAAAGCTAAATTTTAGGACATGTTGGTGGAAGGGAGAATATGCTTGTCATATGTGTTCTCTTGTGGTGTCAAAATATATGAAATTGTATGCATCCATTTCAATTAATGAAACCCATTCAAAGCAAAACAGCAACCAAGATCAAAATAAGCAATTCTGTTGGCAAAATCCTAATGAATGGTTATCAGATAGACAACACAGTGCTATTTGCCATGATCTAAAGAGCTGCTTGCAGACATGCACCTTCTGTTTAGCTTTAGATTTCGAAGTCTCAAGAAAGCCTGCAATTGTCTCTCGATGACGGGTTATGCCTCGGCACAGGAGGCCTGCAACACCGATGCATCAAATGCATACCTGCCTCAAAATAATCTTTTCCTGGCAGATGCTCTAACTGTGCTCGCCGAGGGAGCCAGCCTGCCATCCCGGAGGCAGTGACACACTGGAGGTCCTGGGAGGCTCGCAGCCAATGGGCTCCCCCTAGGGGCAGACAAGCCTCTTCGGAGGGAACGCTCCGTGGCAGGTTGCCAGGAAACCAAGCTCTTGGTGCTGCAGACAGGAAAACACAGGAGCAGAGGGTCTCCTGTTGGCACATTGTTTCGTTAGGCAGATTCATCTCTCTCTGGCACATGGCTGAGGGCAGACCCTGCTTGAGCTCTCCGAAGCCAAGCCAGGGAGTTGGTCACCATGGATCCCGCTGGAGAAACTTTCCTATATTGCTTTCTCCTTCTCGGGGACTGTCTCCCCCGATTTCCTTACACTATTCATATTTATTTTTCATTGTTGCTCTTGAAAATGCAAGAAAAAGCTGGAGGAGTGTGTTTGGAAAAAGGGATGGCTGAGCTCCAGAGCTCCGCGGAGCAATGTTACTTAATGAGGGTATTTTATTCTTATGGCTTCATACCTATGGAGCTCTTTTCCCTCTAAAAGCTCAAAGAACAATTCTGGCCTTGATTTTGCCTCAGCAAGGTGCCGTAAGGTTTAAGAAAATACTGCTTCAAAAGAGGGTTCTAAAGGAAATCATACAGTACTTTTGTGATGACTATATTTACGCAGCATTACAAGGTATTTAGTCGTAGGTGTTTGTGAGCCAAATCTTTTATTATTCTTATTATCCTTTGAAGAGTTTTCATGTGCTTTAGGATGGCTTTTACAATTATTTTCTTTACCACCTTCAGCTCTGTGCTCCAAAGTCTCCTTCTCGGTGAGACACTTCCTTGATTCTGTCAGTTAAACCCACAGCCCACCCCCCCCGCAGCTGTTGCTATCTCCACGTCCTTCTTTATGTTTTTCACAGCACTAGTATCAGCCAGGGTTCAGTCAGGCAAGCAGGGACACAGAGAGTTTTACGGAACATGGAGTATATGATGGGACACGGGGTATGTTATAGAAAGAAAACCTCACACAATTGTGAGAGGACCTGGGAAAACAAGGGCCCATAAAGGGAATTAATTGGCAAGATGAGAGAAAAGTCCCAAGTCAGTCTTTTCTGAAGCACTGGTACAGACAGACAAGGAGGGGCTTGCAAGCGAATGCTCGAAGCCACGTGCATCAGGTCAGAATGTGGCCCCGTGGGAGAGCCGGTGGGCTCGTCGGAGGGAGGCCCGAGGTCCCTGCAGGACTGGCAGGGGGGAAGTAGCCAGAAACTCACAGCAGGGGAGAGCAAGAATGAGGCAGATTCCTCCGGCACCTCTCTGTGTGTCTCTCTCATGGCATCAGGTCATGACGATCTTCAGATGGTAAGGCTGCTGCTTCATTTCCAACTTGCAAACGTTGTGCAAATTGTACTTTGGGCCACCTCTAACCAGGAACTGTACAGGGAAATATAGTTCCAGCTTAGCCAAGTTGACGTAGGATCAAACTGCCAATCTCTAACTCCATATTACATACCGTATTCTTCAAATACATATTTCTTCTTTATCTGTATGCACATGCTCATGCACACACACACACACACACACACACGATTCTAACCTCCGCGAGTGTGGGGATTTTTATCTGTTTTGTACAGTATTATATCCTTAGTGTCTAAACAATGTTTGACATGTGGTAAATGTTCAATAAGTATTTGATGGTTGAATTACTGATTGCTACTCCTTGAATTATACCTGTGAGCAAAGCCTGAACCAGGATTATTAATTTACAGGAGACAGACCCTCGATTCAGGGGATGAAAAAGAAATTTCAAGAAACAGCAAGCAAGTCACTGAGCCAGCACTGGAGACCTGGGAGGGTGTTGGTGCATAAGCCGTGGGCTAGCAGGCATGCCGCTCTTCTGCAAGAGCATTGACCAAGCACAGTGGCCTTATTTCTGTCTTGAAGCAGGAAAGCTCACAGGTGGCTCAGGGTATGAAAGAAAGCCGGTCCAACGTGGCTGCATCCAGTTTCTGGCTGTGCTCAGGAATGGCACCAGGAATTAAGCTGCAGAGATTCATGTTTTCAGCACTTGGGTATCATCCAGGCCTCAGAAAATCATTTTGCTGAAGTTCTTGAAAAGACTCCAATTCCTCAGTCTTACGTGGGACGTGGTTCTTAATTTTATCTGTTTCAGGCCCAGGTTTTACTCTCAGTTGACGTAACCTTAACAGACATGTGGATGGACCCCTAAATATGTCCAAATTAGACTGTCTGGTAGACTTGTATTTCAGCATTAGAGACTCCCTTAGGTCTTGCAGGCATATCTGTCACCAAGAGCCCCCTATTAAAACGCAGTGACCTGTTGAAAGGATACTTTGAAACCTAGCATTTAATCACTTGTA
The DNA here is from genome assembly GCA_026826555.1 of Tolypeutes matacus. Lineage (NCBI taxonomy): Eukaryota > Metazoa > Chordata > Mammalia > Cingulata > Chlamyphoridae > Tolypeutes > Tolypeutes matacus. The sequence goes on from JAKSZT010054400.1 coordinate 8,081,617, forward strand.
CAGGATTACGGAGTCTAGCTAACTAACAGACCCAAAAGGGCCACACACGGGGGAATATCTACTGATATTTGGGGCCATGGAACAGAATTTTGAAACGTGAACTTAATTATTGCTCAGGAACTCAGACATGACAAGTCAGACCTACAGCAGTCTGGATGGCAAGTCCTACCCTGGTACTTCTGGGTTGGGTCTCAAGCTTGATAAGATATTGTCCCTGGGTAATGTGGGCCTCAGATGGGAAGGTTTTCATTGCAAGTAGCAGAAAACAATGCAACGTGGCTCAAGCAATACATTAGCTCATGTCATCGAGAAGCTTGGCCCTAATTCCTAGGATTGATCAGAGTTCTGAATGTGTTTCTTCTGTCTTCATGTCTCTGCCCTCTTCCATCCATATCTTCTGACTAGTTCTGTAAGATGGTTGTCCATAGCATCTGAAACGCCATCCTCATCACTCACACGCATTAGGAAAGAAAGGGCATTTCTCAACACCATTAAATGAGAATCCTGAGCATCAGGGTAATGGAGCATCCTTGAACCAACCCCTGTGGCCAGGGAACCATCATGAGGCCGACTGGCTAGGTCAGGCTTACCCAAAACAGTTGTGGGTTTTCAGTAGACAAGGCCACCCTCACACAATTTTTCGTTTTCCAGGGGTTGTCTTCGTTTTCCAGGGCTGCTGTAACAGAGCACCACAGACCGGTGAGGTTTAAGCTTTATTGCCTCTCAGTTCTGGAGGCTGGAAGTCCAAAACCAAGGTGTTGGCAGCGCCATACTTCCTCTGAAGTCTGTCGGGGGCTGGCGGTGGCTCCCAGCAACCCCTAACTCAACAGGGCCTTCGTCACCTGTCTCTGTATCAGCCACGTGTGTCTGCCCACATTAGCTCTCCTCATAAGGACTCTGGTCATACTGGATTAGGGCCCACTCTAATGCAGTTTGGTCTCATCTTTCAAGATCCTATTTACAGACGAGCTCATATTCACAAGACCAGGGGTTAGGACTTGAGGCTTCCTCTGGGGTCACCATTCAACCCACAGGAAGGTCACCCTGATATCCTAGGACAGGGCCCCATGGGAGCTGAGCGGGGATAGAGCCTCTCAAAGAGCATGACTGCCATAGTGTGGGGGCGAAAGATATGGGGAGACAACCGAAGGGGCCATTACCATCTCTACAACCCTAAAGGGGACCTTAGTTCCCTTTACCACGTACAAATAACAGAAACAAAACACAAACAGAAAACCTACCCAGACATCATTAATGATGTGTCGATTGTCTCCAGGGCAGACTACTCGACTAGCTAGCTCTCCTGGGCCTTAGTGTTTTGTCTAAGCAAACATCTCCCAAAGTGTATTCCAAGGAGCCCTTCCCTCATGACGTGCTCCACAAAAAACCTCTCTTGGTTTAATGAGTACGGCGAAATCCTGCCTGTTTTATTTATGAAGATCTTGACTTATAAATTAGCATATTTAATTTTCCTGAGAAATCCTGAAGTTGAAAAAAAAATTAGTTTTATGTAACTCGGGTCTTAACTTTTTTTTTTTAAACAACACAGTATTTTCCCAAATTATCATCCCTTAAAATCCTCAGGGAAATAACATTTTTAGGGAATGCTCTTCTAAGGAAATGCTGCTTTGTATTCAACGGGAGGGGAGCCAGCAGCCTGCCAAATGTCACAGGCATCAGTGGCGGAATGAAGGGTGTTATGCTCCTCATTAGTCTAGTTTCATTTTGCTTTGCTTTCTTCAGAGAGGATGGGAGCTGCTTGCCCTGGGAAAGGAAGCTAGTAAATGTGGGTGCTCGTCTCTGGCCCTCACAGAAGGTTCTGGGGCTCACTCCACAGAAGCCACTCTGGCAGAACACCTGAAGCATGTGGTCATCACTGCTTTGCACCTGTTGTTGCCACAGGCTGAAAGAGACAGAAACAGGAACAAGGGACATGAAGGTTCAGCAATAATGAAGTGTCTGTGCCAAAAAGATTGTACAATAAGAACTCTGCCAGGCAGGAAAGGAAGGAGCCAGTGGCCAGAGAGAAAATTGGTGGCAGCAGCCCAGAAACAGGAGAGGCCCAGGGCCTCGATTTGCAGTGACGGCACCAGCTTGTGTGCCAAGAACTCAGCTCCGCCCCCTCGCTCTTGGGACCCTCTTTCCAGTTTTAAACACTTGGACACCATAAGGAGTGGATACTTCCAACATATAACCCAAGACATCTGTTAAAGCAAAGTAGAACTGAAGAACCTGTAGGTAATTTGGAGCTTTCCAAACACCTGTGAGTGAGACGGCCAAAATCCTCCCCTTGTTTAAAAGCACAGATGAGCTTGAACCTTCTGGGCATTTCAGCAGTTTACCATCTGCACCGATAACCCTTTTCCGCAGTACAGAGAGTCTTCTAGGAGGATGTAAAATCCAAGAACCAAGATACGGAAACATGTTTACACCTGCTACATCTGTTCAGTAGTTTCCAGGCTCTGCTATACACTGGACTTTCTGTGGGGACATATTTTTAAAATCAGTCTATTTGAGTTTCACATATGCTCCATAAAAGCAAAGAAGAAGGAAACCAATCTTAAAAGCTCCTTGGCCTGGGGGTGTGTTTCCAGGGAATACTATCTCCCTTGTCCTTTTGTCTTAAACAATTGTGGAATCTAAGTCATCAATAATAAGGTTAAGTATTTCTCTAGAGGTAGGAAATGCAATCACAAAAGATGGGGAGGGCATTAAATCAGTTCTGCTGGAAAGCAAAACCTTTAGACAAGCTAATTGCAGTAAAGCACTTGATAAAATAATAGGTTACCAAAGGACAACAATAACCAAGCCACCCAGACAAAGAACACAGTCATTTGTTTTTAATACCTCCAGGAAGAGCATAACTCCATCCAGAAGAGTCAGATATCCCAGAATGTGCAGTGAGAACGCAATCAGGCCTTCAGAAATAAGCAGTGAGTCTTGTATAAACCACTCTCTAACAGTGACTCTTTTAATGTGTTAAATGGCTGAGGCAAGAGTACCACAGGTAAGAGGCTAGAAAGTTCCCAAGGGGCCTTCACTAAAGAAAATAAGGTATATGTCACACTCCACTTGAAAAACCTTTGAGGGAGCGGATGTGGCTCAAGCAGCTGGGCGCCCCCCTCCCACATGGGAGGTCCTTCCTGGGCTCGGTTCCCAGTGTCTCCTGAAGAAGATGAGCAGACAACGAGTGGACACAACAAGCAGAGACAATGAGCAGACACAGTGAGCAGACAACAAGCAGACAGATGAGGGTGCCATCTCTGGGGTGGCGGAGGACCTTTGAAAGTGAGTTGGATGGTAGAGGCCAAATGTGATGACAATTTTATGATAACACCATTTGCCCCTGACCTGTTTGGAGCATATAAGTCATGGCATTTTGGTACCAAATCACAAAAGGAAAATTACTGATATTTTCAGTATATGGACTTGTTCAATATCATATAAGAAGAACAATATTGGTATTCATACTGAGAAGTCCGTTTGGGCCTAGGGTCAATATGTGGCATAAAAATTGGTAATGGACTTTCTTTGTTTTTAAAAGAATAAGCATAATTCTGTTAAAGTTTATTTATCTGGATCCATTTCTTTGCCCATCCAAAAAAAAGGAATTGACTTTAAAGCAGAAAGTGTCAGAGCTAGACCTTCTAGTTCAGTGTTTCCAACCCTCTATCCTCCATTTAAAAATGAAATAACTAAGACCAAATAGCCCCAGGTGACTGTTGCAGGTTGTGAAAGACAATGGCTGGGCAAGGACAAGAATCCATTTTTTCTGCCTTCAAGCCCAAGCGTATTCAGAAATTCCTCTGGGTTATGTCCTGAAAGAACCCAGAGTCTTCTCCACTCAAAATACTCTGACCACATAACAAACTCTTTTTTTCCTATAAGTCTTTCCATTCCTAAAATTGTCTTAAAAGATTCCAAAGGTTAATCTTTTCTATAAGTCCTTTAAAGGATAAATACAGACCTCAGGAGTGTACTGTATCAATTTGCCTAAAGTGGCAGTTTGAGATTATTTATGAATTCTCAAGTAAGAGATTATGTTTGTAAACTGCCCTGTTCCTCTGGGTGTGATACCTTTTGATTGTATTAGATTTGACTGAGATGTCTTTGATTAAATTCAGATTAGGGCTTTGATTTGACCACATCTGGAGGGTATGACTCAGAGTTGAGTCCCCGCCCCTTTGGCCAATATAAATTGACACTCAAGAAGATGCACAGAAGAAGATACAGGAAGAGAGAGTCCCATAGACATGGAAGAGGAGAGCACTTGGTCATATCAGTCCTGCCATGTGACAGAAAGGAGAAGGCTCAAACAGCTAAAGCCCTGGGATGAGAGACGAACCCTATGCCAGCCTACAGCTGAGATCAGAAGAAGCTGGTCCCACGGAGCCTTAAGAGAAAGAAGAAGGAGAGACCAGCAGAGATCGCCCGCCATCTTTCTTCAACACATGGCAACAGACTTTGGTGAGAAAGCAGCCTTGAGTAGGACTCTTTAGGGCCTTGTAACTGTAAACTTTTACCCCAAATAAATACCCTTTATAAAAGTCAACAGATTTCTGGTACTTTGCCTCAGCACCCCTTTGGCTGACTAATATATCTAATAAAATTTATAACTTGTGCTTCCCTCACATTCTGAAAGGAAGGTCGTCAAAGAGACAAACTTGTGCTTCATCCAACTACCTACAAAATGAACAGGGAAGTCTCTCTCAAGTCAGCCATCACTACTTTTTATGAACATGTTAGTGCTGCAAGTTGCTTTCTGGGACCTTAGAGAAAATGTATAGAGAGACCAAAGCCTAATGACAATACTCAGTATTTATATTTCTTCCAGCATATTGCTATCAACATTAGAAAGGAAATGCATTATACCACAGAATATTGTTATACAAATCTGAGAAGACACCTGGCTTAAATTATTGTCCTTGAAATGCTGAAACAAAGAGGCTTAAATTAGGTCAGTTAAACTCAGGGCAATTCTAATTCCTGTGCCTTTGCTACACAGAGGTCAGAGGGTGGGTCTGTGACACCCATATTTCCACCCTCCCAATCTAGTACATTCTATTACATCTGGCTTTCAGTCAATTTACCATTCTTCTAATGAGGTAAATGAGGTAATGAGGTAAATCATGCCATCTTCCTGAAAACTGGTTTGAAACAATAAAAATAAAACTGTCTGACCCCTTAAGCTTCTCTTGTACCTAACTCTACACCACTCCACTCACTGCAGCTGAGTTCCAGGTTATGGCTTTAAGGCTTTAACTTTCATCTTCAACACCTCCAATGAGGAGTTTTTACTCCTGGTCAATAGCTTCTCACTGTCCTTCCTTGAACACTTGTTCTTCTGAAACTCCCCTCTGCACTCATGATGTTCTTTCTTCCTGCATGATTAATTCCCACTGTCTCTACCTTTAAGGATAATCTGACCTCTGTTAGCAACCTCAGGTCTTGGTAATCCCTCTCTTCTCTGAGTCCCTGCTATTTCTGGATCATGCACTGGAGAATATAACCACAAGCTGTCTTCTATTACTCTGACTTTTCACTCTCCAGGTAGGCTTGCCTTGCAGTCCCTTTCCATCTTAATTTTTTTTTCCAACACAGACTAAGAAGCCAGAGTGTCTTGGGGGCAACTTTAAGACCCCAAGTATTGGGAGTGGGAGGGAACAACTATTTTTTCAACAGCATTCACTTAGCATCTACTATGAACTAAGCATGTGTTATGTCCTAAGCCTGAAAATACAGAGAGGATTATCCGTGGACCTTGCTCCCAAGGAATTTACAGCTTAGTGGAGGAGACAGAAAAGTCAAGATTCTAGAGCAGTGGAAAGTACAACCTCCAGTCCTCTTCACGGGCTTTGTTTCCTTCTGCAGCCACAGTGGTTCTCATGTTTCATTTAATTTTGAACACTATGGTTTGGTTTTTTAAAAAAATATATGCTTAAGTAAATTGCAAATTTCATGTCTAACATCAATGGTAAGTTCATTTACATTACTGCCCTCAAACACTTTTCTTGCTGTTGACAGCCTTGGAGGTTCATTTGGTACGTGCCCTTCCTTTTGGTAATTACCTATAGTGAGTGCCTAACATGTGCTATGTGTGGTGTAGATTCTCTCATCACAGATTTATTTGTTAAGCCATGAAGAGTGATTTACTTAATAGTGACTATATAATTTTACAGAATCATACAGACTAAACAGCCCAATCAAAACTAAATTTCTCTTTTCGCTTCCTCCCTATCCATCCATCCCCAAACCTCAAGTCAGATAATGTTTGGTCTAAATGAAAGGAGTTGTGGGGAGGCTTCCATCATAGTTTCTTCCCTTCATTGACCTCAGCAACTCCTTGCGATGCAGATCATTAGCCCTTTCATCGTGAGATATGCACCAGCGACTCATGTTTTATCTTGATTGCATCCTTCTAGCAGAGAGGCTTCAAGACAGAGTGAAAAGGGCCTGGTCTTTGGCCCCAGACAGACCTGGATTCAACTTTTGTTCCATAATTCAGTGAGGTGGCTGGCTTTTATGAAAATTGGAGAAAGACACCCCTTCCTCCTTATATAACCCTGCGTCATGGTACATCACTGGGCAAACAGATTATGAAATGTATTCCAGTCCCCACTTTCCCATCCCCAATACCAGATTCAGTTGTACAGTGCACAAACTGCACAACTATACATGGCAGCTCTGACCATTATCTTTGGTCATTAATTAAAACTTATTGAGCTATAGTTTCCTTATCTGTAAAACAGGGGTACTACTAGTTTCCTCCACCAGTATGAGGAGTAAAGAAATAATTTACTAACATTGACTGATACATCATTAGCACTCAACAAATAGTCACCAAACTATCTCCTTCACTTAACTGTATCAACATGTATATAGGTTATTTTAATATCCAACCTTGATTTTCTGGGTTTATTATTTACGTTGACTCTGATCCTCAAACTCAGTGAGTATTCTCACATATTTTGCTTTCAAATATTTTGAGACTCAATTTTGAAAGCCATGGGTAAGAACAGAGCACACATATTCACATACAAACACACATCCATATACATACAGCCATATAATTATATATGCCATTTAAATCAATCAAGCTAATATTAGATAATATTGTCTCATTAGGATTCCTGTTAACCAGAGCTGAAGTCAGGGAGCTTGAGAAATCTAATTGACTCAAGTTAATTGTAATTCTTCCTGGATGTTTTATTGTAATAACTCCTAAATTCATCGTATTATTCTACATTTTTGCACAGTACTAAGATCCTCCACGCAAATCATATTTATATATGATGAAAGTCTTGATAATATAGACAAAGCCCATTGTATTTGCATTGCTCTCCCCTGTTCTCTGCCTCAATTCATTTCCCAACTTCAATTTTATTCTTTTCCCTTTTTCTATAATTTTCTTTATCCTCTGTTTTAAATGTATTTATAATAGTATTTTTCCATTACCCAGATCTGTGGTATACAGTTCCTGCCCCCTGGGCCTTCTTGGTGAGAAGAAGGATAGCCAGGTGGAAAGGATGTGTGTTCTAGAATCAAAAGCACCAAATATAAACCCTAGTTTTTTCACTTACTCGCTGTAAGATCTTGGGGGAAAATACATAATGTGTGTTAACTTGTTTGCTCAGTTGAAGTGGGACAAAAACCCAAGTGCAATACTCAATGTATAAATGGTAGTAATTGATATGATAGGTGAAAATAGGACCATTTCACAGCCAGTAGGTTCTCTGGGATATATCTATTTATACAGCATACAGTATGGATTTAATGACTTTGAAAAAGATTTTTTTGAAAGTAATTGTGATTTTGATTTAGGTTTTGACTGTCAAGAGCTGTTTTCTTAATTTTAGTACCCATTTAATGGCAAATGTGGACATGAAGGAGTGCTCTTCAGGAGAATTATTTTAAGTCCTGTCTCTTCCATTTATTAGCAGCATTTCATTAGACAAATGATTTACTTTCCTGAATCTGTTTCCTCATTATGTGAAATCAAAGATTTGGAAAACATAATCTTTAAGATGTTCCAGCTCTGACAATTTGAATCTTAATTTTCCGTTAGTGAGATAAAATATTAATTTCACCTTAATGATAACACTTTCAAATCAAGCTGTACAAAAGTATGTCCACAAATTCAACTTGATAACACATATTTAGGAAAAAATTACTCAAAATACGCCATTAGAAATTTCTTTGTTATCTTGGTTTTTGGTTGATTGATATTAATATTTACCAATATGTCATGTGTGCCTATTACATGAATGCTTTATAAAATATGTATCATCTAAGGGACTATCAACTAAATAGCACTCCTAATAGATGTGTAATATTTCACCAGCCAGAGCACAAGATCCTCCGTTATTGATAGTCTACAAACTATGATGCTTATGCCAATTTTTATTATTTTTGTTAGTTTTATGTCAAACTCTAAATTGTATACTCTCATTTTATTCTTTGTTTCCGCTCTAGAACCAAATTTAAAGTAACAGAGCTAGAGTATAATTTGTAACTATATTCCTGCCTCAATTCTCAAAATTTACTTCACAAAATGGCCTTATATTACCCTACACATATTTTTGCCATTACAAAATCCGAACCTTCTCCAAAGCCTTAATATCTGAAATAATTTTATGTCTAACATTCCATTTGGATAATTGTTGGATGGTAATGATGTGTCATATGTTTAATGCGCATTCCAGATTGAAAGTCATTTGAACATTTATATCTTATGGCCAACAATTTTCAGAGGTGATCACTCTAGCTTAGTTTGCTGTATTTCACTTGCATCTATTTGAGATAGAAGGGGACATTGGTTTGCAAAATTGATAATGAAGAGCCTAAGTACCATTTTACATGTAGCATTCTTATTTTTCTAAAGAATGCCTGTAAGTGTATGGAAACAAATCATATGCATGCTGTACCTGGCTGTTTTAGTTTCCTGGTTGCTGAAACATATATCATACAATGGGTTGGCTTAACAATAGGAATTTATTATCTCAGGGTTTCAGAGGTTAGAAGGCTCGCTCGTTCTTAGGGCTAGCCGGTAATCTTTGGGGTTCCTTGGCTTTCCCATCACATGGAAACACTCATGGTAGGGTCTTTTCCTTTCTCTTCCAGGTTCTATTGACTTCCAGCTTCTGGCTGCTCCCCACAGCTTTCACTCTTTGCCCAGTTTCCTTTGCTTATAAAGACTTGAGCTATATTGGATTAAGGCCCACCCTCTTTCAGTTTGGGCACATCTTAATGAATAACATCTTCAAAGGTCCTCCTAACTAATGGGTTCAAACTCAAGGCACCAGGGGTTGGGGTTGATTCAATCCCCAGCAATGGTCTATAGATTTATTGTGATTCAATATTGAAAAAAGAGCTAATTATTGTTAGTATTCTGTAGATGCTAAGGCCTCATGAAAACTGAGCAATTAATCAGGAAATCAGATCAATCAAAAACATGTTAAAAGTCTAACTTTTCCAAAGGTGACATAATGCAGTGGAAAGTCTGTGGGCTGGGCAAAAACGTAGACATGTGTTTGCACCCCAATATATAATTAAATGAGTTTTAGAAAGTTGTCTCATGAATTTAACTGTTGCTTCACATCTGCAATGTGGATATGCAGTCTATTCTGGGACAACGATTCCATGTGATAAAATGTATGATGCATTCAGCAACATGACAGCAGATGGTAGGCTCTCAATATACTAAATATTTTCCTCTCATATAGTTATTTCTACTGTCTATTTGCAGTGTAAGCCCAGCCTAATTAAATTGGTGTGTTGAATTTGAACTGTCATGTAACATCTCCTCATATTAATGTTTTTGTGTCTTCTACATTTCAAACCTGAATTAACAACCCTACCATTTAAATGTTTTCATCATCAAAAATAATGTCATAATGATTTGTGTGGATTAATTTACAATCTGATATTTGTTAATGTTTTTTGGCAGCACCATTAAATCACATTTGGGAGAGCTAACAATGAGTTGTTTTCTTGTCACGGGGGAAGAGAAATAAAATTTTAAATCATGAAAGATAAGAGTCATCCCAAATAAATCACTTCAATTTGATGCCACATGAGTCACGTGTCACTTCCATTCTTATTTCATTGGTCAAAACAAATGAAATGTGCATACCAAATTCAAAGTCAGTAAAGAATTAGAATTTTTTAAATCATGTACCCAAAAGGAGAAAACTGGAATATGTGTGAACAGCCCGATTAGCTATAATGCAGTGATTCTTGGACTTCAGTATGCTTAAAATTACCAGAGGAATGTTTTAAAAGGCAGGCATGTAGGCTGTACTGCTAAAGATTCTAATCCATTAAGTCTGGAGTGGCCCAGGAAATAGAGATATTTCATAAGCTCTACTAGAAATTATTTATTTATTTATTTATTTATTTATTGTGGGTAAAAATCAAATTTTTCACAATACATACCAATATTTGTAAAATGATATATAAATATATATGCATATACGTGCATTTGCTTACATAAATGTTATTTTATATAGATATATATATATTTATTTTAAAGGTGCTTAGATTACCTAGATATTACACAGAAATTTGAGGGTTGTCCTGAGTGGCGTTGTGGCGACAGATGTAGACCATTTTACATCAGCATATACCATGCAGAACTGTGTGGGAGAGAGTGTGGTCTACGATGTGAACTGTGGCCTATGCTTGGTGGCAAGGCCCCAGGATGTGTCTACTAGAAATTTTGATGCAGGTAGTCCAAGGACTTTACGATGAGGACCACTTTGTTAAAATTTTAGTTCCTAAAGGACAGCATTCAAAATTACACTTTGGGAATTAAGGGTCACCTGGTTAATTCATTGACTAACTGTTTCCTGATATAACTGTCTAGTATCCTAACAGGGATGTGAGGGTTCATGGATTGCTAGGCAATATAGGGAGCCAAATAAAGATTCAGTCCCACTGGGTTAGGGAGATGGAGGTCAGCAGAAGCAGCAGACCCTGGAGAAGTCGTCTGCAAAGGGTTTCTCTGGCTCAGGAGCACACTATCACAAGTGATTAAAATCATAGTATCAAGGAGGTAAAACTCACATCATTATTATTAAATCTTGCAACCCCCATAATTTACAGATGGGAAAATTAAGCTTCAGAAAGGTTAATCAGTTGCCTGAAGGTAGATATTAGATGGAGGTACTAAGATTTTCTAATTTCAGGAATGGTATTGTTAACTGACAAAGTAAGAGAAGATCAGACGTAAATATTTTCTGCAGGCTGAGATGCCTATTACATACTCAATAGATTCCAGTGCTTGTAGCTCATCGAGAAAAGGTGTCATACCTTGTTTATTTGTTACATTTAACCTTATCACAATCTGGGTCACAGATGGTGCTCAATAAATATTTCTGGACTGATGATCTATATCTTCAGAATACAAAATAAGGATAATAGACCTGGTTGACTGAGCAGTGAATAGAGGTAGGTATCTTTTTTACAGGTGAAACAATCAAAGACAGACTATTTTAGTAAAATGTTGATCTCATTTCATTCTTTCTTTCCCCTGGAAGTTCCCTGATGTCGCTCTGTCAATGGGGTTTATTTACTCCAAATCACATCTTTGTTGCCTTCTAGTATTGGCATGTTTGAATGTTTACCACTCAAATACAGCATAAAAGAGTTTTCTTTTTTAGGTAAGATCAGGCAAAGAGGTACTGAATGAATAACACTTGATTGGGAATGGTAAATAACCATGCAATTAAACTGTAAACACTGTGTGTGGTGATTTTAATGTAATATGAGGGCTTGTAAATTACATGGTCACAAAATGGCACTTGGGCTTATGCTTTACACAAAAAAAATCCATGTTTGTATGAGATTAATTAGTGCAGCTTGCATAAAGACATTGAATAAAGCCCTTTCAGAAAATTCTCATTTGTAAGGTTTTCTTATTTAGAAGGCATTCTTGGATTTCTATTTTTTTCCCCCTTCTCTGGTCTTCAAGAAATATTATTATTGTCTAGAGATTTCTGTAACTGAAAATTAATCTGGACATAGTAAGCAGTTCTGTTTATAGATTGTGTTTCAGTTCTTGAAATGGGTTGGTTATTTTACAAACTGATGGCATCCTTAATTCTCTATTTCCATTCATTGATCATCAAGTGCCCAAATGGGGCTTTTTCACTGTTGGAAGAATTCATATGCATAGTTACATGAATCACAGACACCAAAGCCCCAGGAAAAGAACTGCAGCAGAGGGACCATGATGTCCACTTACTACTGCCTTCTCTCCGAGGAAGGTTCTGCAGAGCAGGTGTCTTCTTGTGCTGGGGCGGGTGGTAACAGCAGGAGAACCAAGACGACTCCACCATCTCAGGAAGCTCTTATGGTTTTCCATCTCCAGGAATCTCTCTTTCACTCTGCAACCTCAGACTCAAGCCACCATGTTGCCATTGGGAATTCTCATAGGTTTAGGTCATGGTGAAACAATGACGATGAGGATGCTAATATATAACTTTTATTATTGACTCTTTGCCAAATGCTACGCTAAGCTCCACATAAGCATAACTTCATTTAACCTTTACAACAACACTATTAAGTTGATATTACTATTGTTGTTGCTTTACACATGAGGAAACAAACATAAAGAGGCTAACTTGTTTAAGATCACACAGCTATTTAGCGGCAGATTTGAGGCCCAATGCTGGCTTGTCTGACCCCCAAGTTCTTGCTCTTAATATCTCAGTTCCACTTGTTCACTAGATTAGGGTTAAGAGTGCCTTGAAACCTTATGTATGGCCCGGTTTCAGAGCTTTTTATATTAGATGCTGTTTTAGTTTCCTCGACTGCTTAAGCAAACACCACGAAATGGTCAGGTTAAACAATAGGAATTTATTAGCTTATGGTTTTGAGGCTTAAAGAAAGTCCAAATCAAGGCATCATCAGACATGGTGATTGTGCTGCTCTGGGGCTGGCTGCCAGTGATCCTTGGTTGCTCTGTCACATGGCAAGGCACATGGCGGGGTCTCCTGGTCTTTCTCTTCTCTTCCAGATTCTGTTGATGCCCAGCTTATGGCTGTTTCCTCTGTGGCTTTCTCTCTCATCTCTGAATTCATTCCATTTAAAGGACTCCAGTAACAGGATTAAGACCCATCCTGACTGGGCTGAGCCACACACACCTTCACTGAAGTAATCTCATCAAAAGTTTCTACTTACACACCCACAAGAATGGATTAGGTTTAAGAACATGTTTTTCTGGGGTACACACAGCTTCAAACCACCACAGACACCTGACATCTTATGGAATCATTGCATGGCCAGGAATTAAGTCAGGTGAGAGACAAGAAGGCATGGCTCTAGAACTGCACACCTCACACATAAAGGCTCTAACATTCCAGATTTGGAAGACAGTTGTAAAAATGTTCTATTGCACCCTGAAGAGATTTTGGCTGTATCAGAAAAATGCCAGATTGTTCTAACAAGCCTAGTTACTTACCTTTGGAAGGGCTGGCAGAGGCAGTGCATGCCATCTTGAGACAGTCTGGAATGCTACCACAAGCCACCTTCAGAGGTCCTGGGCATATCAAGACTTTAGCTAGGAGAGGAGGGATATGACAGGGAGCGGTGGCTGGAACAAAGGCTTATATCATCTGGGAACATTATCCCAAAGAATCATGTGGTAGATTAAGAGAGGCAATGCTAGGCAGGGTCCCTCCTCTGGAATGCTGGGAATCTGGTCATTTCACCCAAAGATTCCATTTTTTCACCAAGATGAGCAGACATTCATTTTCAAACCCCCAATTATTAATTCATTGTGAAAAACATGAGAGAGAGTGCCAGATTTCCATGGACCAAAATAATCACTCAACCCATTAAAATGGTTGATTGAACCTAGCCAGATGTGCTTTAAAGGGAAAACAGAGAGCTTACCTATGCCACAGGTTTGCCATTTCATTCATTTACTCAGCATTTTGACATCTTCTGTGTGTTAAGACTTGTGTTAGGCACTGAGAATACAAAGATGACAAAACTCAAGTTTTGACAATAGAGAACTGCAGATTAATATTGGTTCAGAAGTGGCTCTTACCCACATGACATATTCCATGATTATAAATTTCAACAAACTTGGAACATTCTATGAACACAATGTTTTTAGCACAGGTGGAGCTAATTATAGATGGTTATTTTGATTTGGACAGCAATATTACCTACCCTTTCTCTGATCATCAAACTTCTGTACAAGATTCAACATACTTTCACCTCCCACATATTGTTAGTTATTAAGTCCAGCTGCTTCCTTCTCTGTGATGCACTTAAAAATATCCTTCTTTTTTTAGACTTTACACCACTTCCTTTATCTAGGACCCATTAACCTTGTTCTATCAAACACTAGCTTATTAAATATTATCACAGTGAACAAAATTTCAGCAATGGCACTCAGTTTCCTCCAAATTTGTTGTTATGAACATGCCACAGAAGAGTTCTATTCTTTCCTGTTGCTTTTAGTCAGTGCACCTTTCACTGTTTGTTCCTTTAAATTCTGAAGAAAAGTATCGCTTTTCAATATGGTACAAACATTTAGCTTTTGCTCACTGAAGCAAAAATTTTCGAGTATTTGATTCTTTCTCAGATTATTGTGCTCTCAGGTAAATTAAATGTCAGTGTGAGGGATGGCTTCACCCATTTTTGTAGCTGGCTTTATTCAATCCAAAGAGGTCATCAAGGAACAGTCAGCTCAGCAAAGTGTGCACGATTAGGTAGGCTTTCTATCAAATTCCAAAGGCTTTCACCAGCATTAAAGCTGGCCTGCAAGCTTTTCTCCTGGTGGGTATGCAGTGTCCAACTAGTAAACTGAAGAGGAGCTAAGAACTTAGAATAATCAACACATTTCAGACATGAGATTGAGTAAAATCCTACCTCCAGGTATTACATAAAAGGAACCACTCACTGTGGGCAACATCAGATGAATAAGCATTTTATTTAAAAAAAGAAACTTAACTTATTACATAATAAAGCTGAGTGTCCCATTTTCTTGGACTCTTAAAAATTAGAGAAAAGCAAAAGGACCAGAAGTCTAGAAACCAGATGGGATTAAACAACATAGGAAAGAGAAAGAGAAATGCTCTTCTCTTCAAAATTCTCCCATGGAGCTCCCTTTCAGAATTATCATCCCTCTCCTACTGTCCTCCCCACCCCTTCCCACAAGATCAATTGCCAGTGAGGGTCGGCGCCAGCTGGTTCTCCCTGAGAGTCCAGGTAGTACACCTGTGCATTCCAGCCACATTGAAGTCTGAGCTCAGTTTGGACTTGTTAGCGTGGGAACCAACCCCAGGATGCCTCTGCATGGGCAGGGGCTCAGATCACCTCCAGGTGTGTGTGAGACATCAGCCGTCAGTAGAATTTAAATAGAGCAGTTCATCAATCCTCGCCATTCTCCTCCTTCAACCTTATGCTTCTGAGGTATGAATTAGAGGGGCAGATATATCATCTGTGAAGTTTTCCAGGCTCAGTTTTAAGAAAGTCAGGTTTTCCGTGGAACGCAGTATGCCTGGAGCAAAGTTCTGGGGTTTGTCACACTGTCACAGGTGGCATGCAGAGGGGAAGAAAGGGCACCTCTGCCGGAGGGCCAACCCCAGGTTTCCAGCCCCCTGTGAGTGACAAAGCCCTCCCAGGTCATCCTCTAACCTGGTCTCCTTCATGGCTCACTACTCAGGACCAAAGATTTTGAAGCTAAGTGAATTAGAAATAGGTAATGGGCCCTCACTTGGAAATGCTCTCAAGGAAAGTAAGTATTGATGAAACGATAGACCCTTTTAAATCCAACTACTTCCTGAAGATGGATGAGGGAACATGAACAAAGACATATCGAAGCTCCCTCACTGAAAAACCAAAGCATAATGTGCTCAAACCTGAGACTTTTTTTCTTTATAAAAAGGGTTTTATATTTTGTTATCCACTAACTTGTAGGTCTATTACTTACATATTCTTCCACAAGTTTCAGAATATCAGAATACCTAGGACTCACTATGAAACCTCAGAATGTTAGATCCTGAAGGGCCTTGGGGTTTACTTAGAGATGAAGAAGCTGGCAACAAGAGCTGAAGTGACTTTTATTTGTGGGAGATTCTCTTCCGAGTAACATAGGGTTTTGGAATGTCTTTCTAAAGAGAAATCTCAAGGTTTGGTGGGAGAGCAGTGTGTGTTTTTAAACTGACTTTGTTTAAAACACTGAGTATAATTCAATGAGCCATGAAGGAGAGCCATAGCTGGGAACAGAACCAAGTTCTCCCATCAAACAAACTGGAGATACAATCTGGTCTGTTGATACTAAAGGAATATACCACTTTTTCCACTGTGAGAAAAATTAGACTATTTTTGAAGCAAAATTAAACTCCCAGGCAGCCTGATCTAGTCCGAATAGACCCAGATTCTTACCAGGTGCTGTTTGCATTATTGCTATCCCTGGGCCAATAAGACAGCATACTGCTGAATTTGAATGCTCCTTGTCCGTCTCTGGACTGCTATTTTGGCCACTCTGAGGAGAGATAGCTGATTTTGAAAATGCTTTACATCAAAACGCATCTCACATTAGTATGCACTCCATGTTCATAACTATGTTACCCTAAGTAGATTTTTACTATTTTATTATAATTAGTATATATAGCTTTGTGCCCCTCCCAAAACTAAACTTCTCATTTACTAGCCCCAGCTGTTCTCTGATTCTGTAACAAAACTAACACATTAGGGAAAGTAATCAATCAATCAACCAAACAATATTTATTGAGCACTGATTGCTGATCATGTCACAGCTGCAGAAGGAATGCCACGATCTCCAAAGAGCTTTCGACCACTACTGCCTCCGTAAGCGACACAGGTGGACAGATGAGCTCTATGAGACAAGGCACCGGGTCTTCCCAAATGCTTGGCAAATTGCAGCCACTCAATGAGTATTTTATGAAAAATGAAAGATCTGAGATTTGCCTTCAAATTCTCGGTACGACCTTCACGATGGGCCAGTCGTATATACCTCAATGGTATATGTATGCACCTCAGATGCGTAGGAACCACAAAGGCCACTTGGCTCCCTCTAGCTAAACGTAGCTTAGCAGCAAATCTCAACAGCCAGCTTTGTAACATCTTCCCCTGGGCCCCATTCTGGTCCTCCTTGATTCTTCTGTCCTTCCACACCATGGATGAAGGAAGGTAAGACATTTTCTTTATTTCTACTGAATAATATCTCTCCCTTTATTACAGGAATCCTATATTGGTCCCGCAAGTCCCATTTTGGAATTTGACCCATAATGGTGCTCCTCCAGCCTCCACTGGAATGGTGCAAAAGCATGTCAAGTATAAAAACCTGAAACTGCCAATAACTCTCACCCTAGGGTCCGTGAGTGGGTTTAGAGACTACTTCAACCTCCTGAAATTTTAAGTATATTTTTCTTTGAGATAAGAATCCAGAATTATCACAAGATTTTCACACACACATATGCATGCACAAGACCATGTTAAAAACCACTGCCCTACAAATCACAGTGTGTGTGACCCAGTCCAACTATGTGCCCAGAAGAGAGCTAGAACCTGCAGGAGAAAGCCAAAAATGCTGTGCCCTGACATCCTGTCCTTACTAAGTAGTTGGAAATATAAGGCTTCTTTATAAAAACTAATTCATACACCTCCCATAAAAAGGGACTCTTTCCTTTATCAAAAAGAGTCACCAAACTTCTCTTTACATTATGAACTTTTTATTTCTCAAAAGTTGCACAAATTATAAAAAACATATTCCAATACACCTCTTAGGAAGTCATCTCATAAAGGCAAAGAGGATTTGGGTCTTGGTTTCTGTCTAGCTCATAGAAGGCACTCAGTAATTATTTGTTGACTGAATGAGTAAAACAAAAACAGGCAGGAGCTGCATCTGTATTTCTATGATTGCTTCCAACTTGCCTGTAAAGATGCCATGACAAATAAGGTTCTGGGGCTTATTTTCACATTTTATGCAAAGATCTAATATTTAAATAAGAAGCTGATCCACTGAGTTTCATAATTAAAGTTGCAAATTGTTGGCATTATGTAAGATTTCTAAAAGCCAAAACATTAAATAACATGGTGCTGAGTGTACTGCAATAATTTATAGAACCAAAAACTAAATACACATGATACATACCCAAAAAATGAAAATAAAGATGGGAAATATCCTAGAAATATCACCAGCACAGAGAGGGGCTTTGAGATTCTTTGGAATATCCCCATTCTATGCAATGTAGCTCTATTATTTACAAATATATACAGTACAGTGGAACTAGGTTTTTTATCTTCCCATTAAACTTAACTCTAATTTTGAATGCTGCAGTATAGAAAGACACTGAAAACTTTTTGAGAACCAACATAAAGCAAGCCATAAAAGTGATTAATTTTTTCAAAACCCAAACATTAAAGAATAAAGGTTACTGAGCTAGGAAAAGTAAAAGTGAATAGGGGTTTCATAAGCTTCAGATACATCAAGTTTCTCACTTAGAGATTGATGCAAGTCTCTTCACCACCAGTAATTACAAAAGCATAGATGGAGTAGGCAGCATGAGGAAATTAGATGAGACATAAATCAGGATTATCAGAGAGTACAAGATATCTCCTCTCAAAAAGGAGATTGTACAAGCTCCTTTTCTCAAGCACTTTAGAAACAAGACTGATTTTTAGCAGGACTGAACGGGTGATCGAACTCTGAAGTCTCTTTCTGCCTCATCATCATAATGGGTTTTTAATCTATTAGGAAAAAAACAAGGAATAAAATATTCTTCAGTAGAAGGAGAATTTCCGTTTAAAAATTTTTTTGGTCTCACTGCTGTATTTCTTTAAAACGTATGGCAATAGTTGAAAGAATTCAGTACAAAAACAATCTGCAGGTCACTCAAAGGGAAATCCCATATGCACTAGCAGTGAAAACCTGATTTCTTATTTCTAAAGGTGTCCCAAATAGCTTATCTGGTCTTCAGTATATACGATTGTTGCATTTCTGAGATTAAAGGCTAACTGCAGCAAAAGGCAATTAATTGAATGATGAGTCTGTGCTAATGTGTCTGTGTGTGCGTGGACAGTAGAGATAACTTAATATGCATCTAATGTCACAATTAATGTATTTATCATCTCTTCCATTTAATTTTTGAAATACAGTGACTTCTGAATCAATAGCTGAACACTTAAGACATTTTCTGTCATTTTATGTAAGAACAAGTTAATTTTGCCTAAAACTATGTAACCGGTTAGGCAACGTTATTCAATATACTCTAAACCCTTCAATACCCTTTGTCACGTAAAGATTGCCTTTTACAAAGAGTCTATATAAAGTGAGTCAATACAACCATGCCTTTTCTTTTTCATTTTAAGCCAGGTGAGAATTTCACAGAATTTAGTATTTAGAGTTCTTGTTATGGAAGACATTTAAACCAGCCTCACCATTCAAGTAAAACTAACTCACCTTTAAGTTCTCAGGGAAAAAGAGAGGCACATACAATATTTGGCAGGACTGCAGTATACGTCCTTCAATAAGGGAGCACAGACTTTGATGATCACATGACCTCAGAAGGCCATTTTCCTTAGGCCTAAGGAAATTCTTATGATCCATGTCTATAGTTTATAGATTAAGAGAAAGAGGCTGTGGGGAGGGGATCAAACATGCTTTACTTTTTGGGTGTAGAGACCAAGCTTTGGGTATTTTTTCTTCCAGGCTCACTACCTCCCTTGTTATTTCTGCCTCAAACATAAAACTATTTTATATTGTTTATCCAATTTGGGTACCAACAAAGTAAGTGTGTGGCTCCTTAACCCAAAAATGAAAAAAAAAGGGAAGTCTTATTGACTTATACATTTTCTGCACTATAATTTTATCCATTTTTTGATCTAGAGGAAATGACTTTGAATTTAGCATAATTAGATCACTATTGATTATCTAATACATGCCTTGCTCTCTCTGATTTGCTGTGGGAGGTACAGAATAAAATGGTATAAGATATCTAGTTTCATGGAGAATTAAACTCAGCCCTACATTTTAACCCATTTTTTTTCCCATCCCCTTATTCCTCCACTACATTTACTCAAATTCCCTAGCCAAATGTTACAACCACATCCTTTCACACGCCTGTAACTCACTTGCCCTAGCTCACTTCAACATACTCAATAAGCAAAATTACATTTCCAGGCCTAGTCCATGACTACGTTTATATCCCAACATAAATTCATGACCATGAACTTCAAATGCGTATCAGTGCTGCCAGGCAATCACACTCTATGGTCTATCCACTTTGCCACTCTTTTATCAGACCTTCTCTGACCATCTCCTCTTTGTTCAGTCTCCCGCTATGCCATCTCCTATCCTGTCTCTCAGCTGATGCTGATGCTTCCTACTTCATTAAAAATAGTTGAAGCAATCATAAGAATACCATAAATTCATTCCACTAACCAGCACTTGTATCTCCATACTGTACATGCCTGCCAGTGACCATAGATTAACTAATTGTTATCAATGAAATTGGATCGCATCCTTCTCACCTACTCAGGGACATTCTTCCAGCTACTAGTCCCTCTCTTCTACATTATCAATTTTTTTTGCTATTAGATTATTTTCATCAATATACAAGTCTGTTCTCATCTTAAATGAAAATAAAATCTCTTTACCACCCTTCTTCTTCCCACTACCACTTAATTACTTTGCTTCCCATTTGCAGTGAAACTTCCAGAAACGGTCATCTATTCTTGTTGGGTCCAAATCATTTCTTCCCGTTTTCTCTTAAACTCACTCCAGTTAGGTTTTCATCTCCACCATTTTCTCTTCGAGGTTCCCATGACCTCCTCATTGCTATATGTGTGATCAGTCTTGATCTTCCTTGACACACTTTATGCAGTTGATTATCCCTCCTTCTTATTATTTTTTTCTTCCCTTGGATTCCAGGGCACTAGACTCTCCTGAATTTACTCTTACTTTATACTGACCTAATTTTAGCGTCCTTTGATGAGTCTTTGTCTCTCCTTAATCTCTTAATGTTGACAACCGCTGGAGCGCCATTCTTGTTCCTCTTGGTTATGGTATTCATTCTCATGGTTGTAAATTGTATCTATATACTGGTGAGTCACAAATGATGTTCAGCTCGGAACCTCCCCAAATTCCAAAATTGTGTACTTGATATCTTCACTTAAATATATAATCAGCATCTCATATTAAACAAGGCCAAAGGATGCAGTTTCCACCCTCAAATCCTGCTCTGCTTGCAGCCTTTCCCATCACAATTGATGGCAACTTCATTCTTCCAGTTGCTCAGGAAAAATCACTGGAACAATCCTTGTCTGCTCTTTATCTCACATCCCCACATTCAGTCTATCAGGAACTCCTCCCTGACTCTACCTTCAAAATACATTCAGGATGCAAATACTTCTTATCACCTCCACCATTATCATCCTGGCCATGCCGCTATCATTTCTCACCTCCTTATGGCAATGACCTCCACAGGGGTCCCTTGACCCCTGAAGTCTAGTCTCAACATAGCAGCCACAGAGAGCTTCTTAACAGGTAAGTCAGGTGACATAATTCAAAACCCCCTTTCATTCACAGTGAAAGCAGCTCTGCCCAGCCTGGGCTGCCATCTCTCTCTAACTTCCCCTTCTGCTACCTTCCCCTTCCCCCCCTCCATTTTAGCCACAGGAGATTCCTGACTGTTCACCTCACATATCAGGTGTGTGTCTGTACCTCTGAGCCCCACTTCATTTTCCACTGCTGCTGCAGCAAATTACCACAAATTACAAACACAGTGGCTTAAAACAATGCAAAGAACAAGTAACACCAACAACAACTTCACTGTCCCCTGAACAGTGCTGGGTCAACACTACCAATTCTTATTCTTTAATTCCCTTCTTCCTAGGTTCCTTGCAAATACCACCCTCCTCAATTAATCTTTTTTCAGACTGTGTACAATACAATTGAATAGTTTTCAACCAGAGCCAGCTTTACGAGGTTTACACCAGGGCAATCCCACAGGGCCCCAGAGTTGGTGTTTAATGCTCTGCAGTCGTCATCTTGAAATTTTTTAGAATTTTAACTTTGAATTTGTATTTGGTAGGTGAATCCAATGGTCAGCGGAGCATGTTGTGTTGGCTTGGGGCCTCAGTTCACTTGTGGTCTTTCCTCCTCCAGCCTCCAAAGATTGGATTCTTGTCAGCCCACTCTCTTGCCTTGTGGCACCCAGGCTCCCAACTGGCTTCCCCTCCCCTCCCTGCCCTCCTCTGAGTGACCACTATCTGCTCTTCCCTGGCAACTGGGGTCCCACCAAGCCTCTCTCTTGATCCTCACCCAACAACCTCTGCTGCACTTTGCCCTTAGCAGGGACTTGGGCAAGGGGCCTTGGGGTGGGGTGGGGCCTGGAAGTGACCATGTCCACTCGCGTTGGCAGTGCCTGGTGCATTAGTGCATCCCAGTACCAAGAGCATCCCAGGTGGATGTCACAATCACTTGGGGATTGTCTGTTCACTGAGGTTGGTGTGGCAGGCTACTGGGTAGATAAGACTGATTTTGCCATCCCTGGCTAGGAAACTGCAGGTCAGTCCAGCAGCTGGTGAGAGACAGATCTTGGCACCTAGCGGACCATTTTCAACCACTTGGAGACACAGGGCAGTGGCACCTGTGAAGGTCTGTACTCACCAAGCAAGCATTCCTGTGCCCAAGGGGTGATGTGTTAAATAGCAAATAAAACCCACCATAACAGGTCAAGAGACAGAGAGAGACCGTGCATGAAAAGATACCTTTTATATTTAGTGTCTTTCAGCATTTTTATTTTGCAATGGGCCAAGCAAATTAGTTGGCCTTGTTTTCAATATCCTTAATTACCTCACATTCCAGCCAGGTTTGCTGAGGTTATCCCAAAGTCACTCTGATGGACACATTGGGTTATTCCATATACCCTTCATTCAAACTTTTAGAGACAATCTCTTGGGTTGCTTCTTCAGGTAAGGAATGTCATTTCATTTGTTTACATGCAGAAGATAACTTTGCTTCCATGCCATGTGGAGTTTTTCTCTGTCACTCCCATGGACCTGCCTTGTGTTATAGTCATTTAAATACATGCCTCGAATATATCTTTGGATTTCCTCGACATCTACCTCAGGGCCTCTGCCCAGAGTAGGTCTGCAGCAAATTTGCTTATATATTTAATTCACGAATGGATCAATCAACAAAGTCTGAAGATACTTTTCTGGCAGGAATGAGCTCAGAAATGTCTTTCTTCAGTCCACACTATGCCAGAAGTAGAAGGAAACTTCTGACCAGGCTCCATCTGTGGTCTGCACTTGGTTGCTTTGTTATTAACTAGGCAATATACCCTTGCATCTCTCACCAGTTTCAAATTAATGGGCTTCACAAAGGAATAAACCCAAGCCCCAAAGAACTGGGTGCTATCTCTCCTTGATGAAAAGAGCTCTTGTTTATTCACCTTGGCACTTCCTTTTTGCATTCAAGAGACAAAGCGGAAAGCAGAAGTTTGCTGGGAGAAGAATAAAGCTGCCAGAAATGGAGTCAGGGGTGGGGGTGGGGGGTTCAATTCAGTTGTCACTTGTAGCCCATCCCTCTTCTGAAGCATTTGTAGCCTCCTAATCGTCTCCCTCCCCTTCCTGTGTCTGCCTCTCAGACGCTGAACACTCCCAGACAGCTTTACAAATAGGCTCTGGAATTGCCAGGCAGTAAAAATTCCATTGAGTCTGAAAAAATACACACTTCTCCTGCCCATGTTTATTAATCAGTTGCTATTTTACACCTTGTCCTTGCCCATCTTATTATGCTCAACACTGGCTCTAGGCAATAATGAGAAGTAGGCAAAGTTAATCTTTGTCCTTCACCCTCTACACACCCATTTCTGTAGTCTTTCTCTGATTTTCAAAGCTTCCTCCCACTCTCCTTCTCAGAGGTTTTTGTTTTCCTGATTCCCTAACAGATTTATACCCTAATTTACACTAGTTATGATTGACATAATGTATCACACTTTTTAGGTGTATATGCATTTTTTTTCCTTTTTTTATTATTTCATTCTTTTGTCTATCTTTTTTATATATGCATTTTTAAATAAGTTGCCTAGAGAGGGTAATGCTCAACTTAATGAAATCTCCAGCTGTGTAAGTTTTGATGCTGCATAAGGTGGAGGAGGGTGGTATTTCGGGGCAATGGGACACCTAGCAGCCCTCAAATCATACTCAGAAGAAGTCTGGCCACTATAGATATTGGAATTATTAGCCCTAATGAGTCTCCTCCACTGATCTAAGAGAGGTGTATTTCTTTCTGCAGCAAATAAATGTTTACCATCCACTGCTGTGACAGTTTGAATTGGTGAATCCCAAAAGAAAGATTATGTTTTTAAACAAATCCATTCCTGTGGGTGTGAGACCCTTTGGCTGCATTAGATTCTCTTAAGTGGCCTTGATTAGATTGCTTTTCACTGGACTACATCAGTGGGGCATGACTCAGGTTGGATCTCTGCCCTCTTACTGGATCCTTATATAAACTGAGATACAGAGAAAGAAGACACACAGAAAAGGGAGCTCTGCCATTTTGACCCACCCATGTAAGAGAGGGGACTCAAGGATCACTAGCATATTAAGCTGAGGCCAAAAGTCCCAAGAGGCTGAGCCCATGGAGCAGCTCAAAGTTGAAGAGATGGGCCATGTAGCTGATTGCCCACAACTGGGCTCAGGGAGAAAGCAGAGCAGCTGAGGCTGAGAGAGGAGGCCTGGAAAGAGTCAAGCCATATGCTTGATCACCCACAACTGAGCTCCTGGAGATGGTCAGGAGCATTGAGGGAAGGCAGGGACCTTACAGAGATCGGTGGCCATCTTGTCTCACCACATGGCAGGATGCCAGGATAACCAGCAGCTCACTTTGGTGAGAAAGCATCTCTAATGGTACCTTGATTTAGACATTTCATAGCCTCAGAACTATAAGATTTCCCCCTAATAAAATTCCCATTATAGTCCAGGGTCAGATGGTAGCAGAGTAAGGAGCTCCAAAAGTCAGTTTGTCCTACAGGACAGTTGGTAATCAGCAAACCTGATCATACATCTCCACCCCCAATAGGATAGGAGAGGGGCAGTGTTTCCTCAACCTCTTCAGGCAACTGCAGGCACTTTGGGTGCACAGGGACTGGAATGTTGAGCACTCCTGTGGTTCCATCCCCACCCCAATAGGACAGAAAGGACAATGCTCCCTCAGCCTGTCCAGGAAACTGTAGCTGCTTTTGGCCCACACAAACTAGATTATTGGACACATCTGTGGCTCTATCTCTGTCCCTGACAGAGCAAGAGGAGGGACAGTGCTCTGTCACCCTCTTGGGGCAACTGCAGTTGCTTTTGGCCTGCATGGACTAGATTGCTGGGCACACAGAAGGCTCCATTCCTGCCCCTGGCAGAGAAGGAGGGGGGCCAGCACTTCATCAGTCTATCTGGGCACTGTAGTCAGTTTTGACTCACAAGGTTTATTTGCTGCCCACACCTGGAGCTCCATCACTGCTCCAGGCAGGGGAGGAGTGGACATGGAGCTTTATCTGTCTCTCTGGGCAACTGCAGATGGTCTTGGCCTGCATGACTTGGATTACTGCACATGGCTATGGTTTCATCCCTACCCCTGGCAAGGGAGAAAGGTGGGAGAAGCTTCATCGGTTCCTGGGGCAACACAGGCAGCTTCAGTCTCCGTGGCTTACAGTATCAACTACATGCTCAGCTCCTAATCCACAACCAACAAAGGAGAAAGGGCAAGAAATAGATGAAAAAGAGTTGAAAAAATTCAAATTGGCTAAACACAAACCACTATAAAGTTCCAAATTAAGTTGAACCAAGTACCAAAGAGGGGCTGTAGCACAAAGCCAATAAAATAGAAAGCCTTAGACCAAGGAGAGAAAAGGACCAAGAATAAATACATCCAGTAAATCAGATGCCAAGACATCAACAAAAAAGATATGGCCCAGTCAAAGGAAAAAAACTAAGCCTCCAAATGACATAAAGGAGTTGAGACAACTAATTATAGATGTTCAAACAAATCTCCTTAATAAATTCAATGGATGGCTAAAGAGATTAAGGAGACCAAGAAGACGCTGGGTGAGCACAAAGAAGAAGTTGAAAGCATATATAGAAAAATAGCAGATCTTATGGGAATGAAAGGCATACCAAATAAAATAAAAAATATACAGGAGGCATATAGCAGCAGATTTGAAGAGACAGAATGGATCAGTGAGTTTGAAGACAGGGCCTCTTAAAGTAACATATAAAAGAATAGAGAAAGAAAATAATGGAAAAATTGAATAAGGTTCCCGGGAACTAAATGATGGTAAGAGACATGCAAACATATATCTCATGGGTGTCCCAAAGGGAGAAGAGAAAGGAAAAGGGGCAGAAGGAATATCTGATGAAATAATGGTATAAATTTTCCAACCCTATTGAAGGACATAGATATCCATGCACAAAAAGCAAAATGTACTCCCATCTGAATAAATCCAAATAGACCTACTCTGAGTCACATACTAATTAGAATGTCAAATGCCAAAGATAGAGAATCCTGAGAGCAGCAAGAGAAAAGACATGCATCACATACAAGGGATGTCTAATAAGATTAAGTGTTGATTTCTCATCATAAACCATGAAGACAAGAAGAGAGTGGTATGATATATTTAAGATACAGGTAGAGAAAAACTGCCAGCCAAGAATTATATATCTGGAAGACTGTCTTTCAAAAATGAGGGTAAGTCTAGAATATTCACAGATAAACAGAAACTGAGAGAATTTGTAACCAAGAGACCAGCTTTGCAGGAAATATTAAAGGAAATGCTACAGCCTGAAAAGAAAAGACAAGAGCAGAAGCTTGGGGAAAAAGTCTAGAAATGAATATTATATCAGTAAAAGCAACTAAAAGTTTAAAAAGAGTGGTGAAAACAAGATATCACAGATAAAAACCCAAAGATCGAAATAGGTGAAGTAAGAAACTGCTTTTACAATAAGGGTTCTTAATCTTTTTTGTTCCACAGACCCCTTTGCCAGTCAGGTGAAAACCATAGACCCCTTACTAAGTCCACACTATACTTTGTATTTAATAAATATATCCCACCCACACCAATACATCCCCACAAGAATAATGTTTTGTTTTGTTTTTTAATTTAAATTCAAGCTTATTGACTCCTTGTTAAGAACCTCTGCTTTACAGTAATAGCATTGAATGTTAATGGATTAAACTCCCCAATCAAAAGACACAGACTGGTGGAATGGATAAAAAATACATAAGCCATCTATATGCTGCCCATAAGACATTCACCTTAGACCCAAGGATACCAATAGATTGAAAGTGAAAGGCTGGAAAAAGCTATTCCATGCATACAGTAACAACAACAACAATAAAAGGTGGAGTAGCTATACTTATATCAGATGAAATAGACATTTTTTAAAACGCTGTTATTTGAGACAAGGAAGGTCATTGTATTCTAATAAATGGGGCAATTCACCTCAAGGAAATTACAATCATAAATATATATGCACCTAACCAGGATGCCCCAAATTACATAGACAAACACTGGCAAAACTGAAAAATAGATATCTCTATAGTAATAGGTGGAAACATCATTACTCCACTCTCATCATTGGATAGGTCATCTGGCAGAGGATCAATAAAGAAACAGACAGCTTGAATAATATGATAAATGAACTAAACCTAATAGACATATGCAGAACATTGTACCCCCAAACAGCAGGATATTCATTCTTCTCAAGTGCACATGGATCTTTCTCCAGGATAGACCATACATTGGCTCACAAAGAAGATCTCAATAAATTTAAAAAAATTGAAATTATAATAAGCACTTCTCTAATCATAATGGAATAAAGCTGGGAGTTCAAAAATATATGGAGATTAACAGCAGACTATTAAATAATCAGTGGGTCAAAGAGGAAATTGCAAGAAAAATCCCTAAATATCTCAAGAAAAATGGAAATGAAAACCCAACATATCAGAACCTATGGGATGCAGGAAAAGAAGTGCTGGTGCTGAGAGGGAAATTTATAGCCCTCAATGCTTACTTTAAAAAAAAAAAAAAAAGAAAGAAAGAGCTAAAATCAATTACCTAACTACACAGCTGAAGGAACTAGAAAAAGAATGGCAAACTATGCCCAAAATAAGCACAAGGAATGACATACCAAAGATCAGAGCAGAAATAAATGAAATTGAGAATAAAAAATAAAGAGAATTAACAAAACCAAAAGTTGGTTCTTCAAGAACAACAAAATTGACAAGTTCTTAGCTAGACTGACAAAGAAAAAAATACAGAAGATGCAAATAAATAAAACCAGAAATGAAAATGGGGACATGACTACTGATCCCACAGAAATAAAAGATATCATAAGAGAATACTATGAATGGTACACCAAAAATCTAGATGATGTAAATGAAATGGAAAAACTCCTATGAACATACAAACAGCATACACAGACCCTAGAAGAAATAGAAGACCTCACCCAACCAATCACAAACAAAGAGATTGAAACAGTCATCAAACAACTCCCCAAAATGAAAAGCCCAGGAACAGATGATTCACAGGTAAATCCTATCAAGCATTCAAAGACGATTTAATACCAGTCTTACTCAAACTCTTCCAAAAAGTTGAACAGAAAAGGATGCTATCAAACTCATTCTATGAAGCCAATATCAACCTAATACCAAAGCCAGATGAAGATATTATGAAAAAAAGAAAATTACAGACACATTTCCTTAATGAATACAGATGCAAAAATCCTCAAGAAAATACTTACTAATCAAATCCAACAACACCTTAAAAGAATTATTCATCATGATCAAGTGGGTTTTATCCCAGTCATGCAAGGATGGTTCAACACAAGAAAATCAATCAGCATAATACACTACTTTAATAAATCATAGATGAACAATCACATGATCATCCCAATAAATGCAGAAAAGGTATGTGACAAAATCCAGCATCCTTTATTGATAAAAACACTCCAAAAGATAGGAATTAAAGGAAACTTTCTCAACATGATAAAAGGCATATATGAAAAGCCCACAGCTAACATTGTACTCAATGGTGAAAGACTGGAAGTTTTCCCATTGAGACTGGGAACAAGATAGGGATGCCCACTGTCACCACTCTTGTTGTGTTAGAAGTTCTTGCACTTAGGCAAGAAAAAGACATAGAAGTCATCCAAATTGGAAAGGAAGAAGTAAAACATTTGCTATTTGCAGATGATATGATCCTATATCCAGAAACCCTCCCCCCAAAAAAATCTACAACAAAGCTACTAGCAGTAATAAATGAATTCAGCAGAATGGCAGGATACAAGATTAATAGGTAAAAATCAGTAGTGTTTCCATACTAGTAATGAGCAATCTGAAGAGGAAGTCAGGAAAAAAATTCCATTTACAATAGTGACAAAAAGAATAAAATATTTAGGAATAAGCCTAGCCAAGGATGTAAAAGCACTTGTATTCAGAAAATTACAATGCATTGCTAAAATAATCAAAGAAGACATAAATAAATGGAAGAACATTCCTTGTTTATGCATGGCAAGACTAAATATCATTGATGTCAATTCTACCCAAACTGATATACAAATTCAATGCAATCCTAATAAAAATGCCAACAGCCTTTTTTAAAGAAATGGAAAACACAATTATCACATTTATTTGGAAGGGTAAGGGACCCTGAATTGACAGCAACATCTTAAAAATGAAGAATGAAGTCAGAGGGCTCTCACTTCTGAACTTTAAATCATATTACCTATAAATAGTGGTAAAAACAGCATGGTACTGGCATAAAGATAGACACATTGACCAATGGAACCAAACTGATGGTTCAGAAACAACCCTCACATCTATGGTCAAGTGATTTTTGACAGGGCTTTCAAATGCACCTAGCTGGGGCAGAACAGTCTATTCAACAAATGGTGCTGGGAGAACCGGATATCCATATCCACAAAAAGAAAGAGGACAATTACCTCACAGTTATATAAAAAATTAACTCAAAATAACTCAAAATGGATAAAAGACCTAAATATAGAAGTTAGAACCATAAAAACTCCTAGAAGAAAATGTGGGTAAACATCTTCAAGACCTGGTGGTAGGTGGGGGTTTCTTAAACCTTACACCAAAAGCACAAGCAACAAAAGAAAAATTGGATAAATGGGACCTCCTCAAACTTAAACATTTTTGTGCTTCAGGGGACTTTGTCAAGAATGTGAAGAGACAGCTCACTCAGTGGGAGAAAATATTTGGAAACCCTATATCCTATAAGAGTTTGATTTCCATTCTATATAAAGAGATCATACAACTCAACAATAAAAGAGCAAGCAGTCCAATTAAAAAATAGGCAAAACCTAGGAATATTTGGAGTGATGAATGCACAACTATGTGACTGTACCAAATGCCACTGATTGTACACTTTGAATGGACTTATGCTTTATTATTATGTATCAATAAAAATGATTTGTTAAAAAAAATGGGCAAAAACTTAAATAGACACTTCTCCCAAGAGAAAATACAAATGGTGAAAAAGCACATGAAAAAAATGTTCAATATCACTAGCAATTAGGGAAATGCAAATCAAAACTACAATGAGTTATCACATTATACCCCATAGAACAATCATTATTTAAAAAAACAAAAATTAACAAACAAACAAAAGACAGAGAACAACAAGTGCTGGATTGTAGAAATAGAAACGCTCCTTCACTGTTGGTAGAAATGGAGAATGGTACAGCCTTTGTGGAAGATAGTTTGGTGATTCCTCAGGAAGCTAAATATAGAACAACTGCATGATACAGCAATCTCTCTACTAGGAATATATCCAGAAGAACTGAAAACTATGACATGAACAGACATTTTCACACTGGTATTCATAGCGGCATTATTCACAACTGCTAAAAGATGGAAACATGCCAAGTGTCCACCAATGGATGAATGAGTAGACATAATGTGGTATATACATATGATGGAATATTATGTTGCTATAAGAAGAAATGAAATTGGGACATATATGATAACATGGGTGAATCTTGAGGATATTATGCTAAGTGACACAAAAGGACATATATTGCATGGTCTCACTAATACAAACTAAATATGAAGAATAAACACATGGAGTTAACACTATAGGTTATTAGAATATAGGAGGAAGACTGAAAATGGGTACTGATGCTGAAGGTATGTAGAATTTTCAATTAGCTTGACTGTAAAAGTTTGGAAATGTATAGTTTATGGTAAAACATTATAGTGAGTATAACTAACACTCTGGTTTATAAATGTGATTGTGGCTGAAAGTGGTAGTCTAGAGATGTAAATATCAATTGAAATAAAGCTAGAGGATAATCTCGGCTGAATAATATAGTGAATCTGGAGGTGGATGAGGATTGTGGTTAATAATACAAATACAAGAATGTTCTTCTATGAACTAGGACAAATATATGTCACTATTGCAAGGTGGTAGGAATGTGGAGATGCATGGGAAAAAAATACAATTAATGTAACTTATGGACTAAAGTTAACAGCAATACTGTAATATTCTTGCATCAATGTCAAAAAAGGTACTATATCTATGCTAAGGGTCAATAACAGGGGTTATGGGATTTTTTCTTTTGGATTAAGGAAAACATTCAAAGGTTTACTGGGGCGATAACTACAGAACTCTGATCAAAGTGATAGCCAATGAGTGTATTCTTTGCATAGATTGTACAAGGCATGTGACTTTATAACCCAGTGAACCATTTGCTGGAAGATGGACTGTGGTTAACAGTACAAATATGAGAATGTACTCTCATTAACTTTAACAAATGTGTAATACTAATACGTGGTGTTAATAATAAGGGGTGTATGGAAAAATATTCCAAGTGTATGCTATGGACCATAGTGTTAATAATCTGATCATGTTTTTTTATAACCTGTAACAAATGTTCCACTTCAATGTAAGTTGTTGGTGGAGGAGTGATGTATGGAAATTCTGCACATTATGCACGATTGTTTTATAAGCTCACAACTTCGCTAATAAAAATGAAAAAAGAAAAAAACAAAGCAGCAGAAACAATATAAATGTCCTACAATATCAAAATGCTCAAATCTTTTACGATTAAACAATTATGTAAATTTTTAAAATTCCCATTTTAAAAGTCAACCCATTTCTGGTACTTTGCATCTGCAGCCTTTGGCAAACTAAGGCAACTGCCAACCCAGGCCCAGGGAGATCAAATAGAAAGTGAACAGGAAGAATCTGCAGGCTATTTTAAGTTGCCCTCCAAGATATCTAGATCTGAATTCTTGAACTCTTGCTTATTCTTGACAGCCTCTCAGAAGAGACAAAGCCTTCAAGGATTGATGAAATTGAATCTCCCACACTGCTTCCCATGAGTCAGCAAGTGTGATGGTTAAGTCCATGTGTCAGCTTGGCCAGGTTTTGGTACTCAGTTGTTTGGTCAAGCAAGCACTAGCCTGATTGTTACTGTGAGGGTATTGTCGAGATGGATTTGCATCCAGAATCAGATGATTGCATCTATGGCTGATTGTACAGATGTGCCTAGCAACGAGGGGAGTCTCCTCTTCTAATCAGTTGAAGATTTTAAAGCCAGAACAGAGGATTTCTGCCTCGACTTCAGCCAGCCAGCTTCTCCTGGGGAATTTAACTTCACCATCACTGGCATTTCTAGCTTGCAGCCTGCCCTATGGAGTTCAGACTTGCCAATCCCCATTGTTGTATGAGCCAATTCCTATTTAAAAATCCCTTGATATTTCTTTCAAAACCTATGATTCAGCAAGTTAATCTCACCATGGCATTCCTATGCTAAAAATTGCTTGGTGGCTCTCCATGCCACACAAAATAATAGATTAGCTCTTCAGCATAGAGCATGAGACCTTTCTAGCTACCTAGCCTCCTTTACTTCTAACCATTCCTTCCTCCCAACCTTGCTGTAAATCTGCATACACACTAGTGCTACATTAACACTCAAATAACACCTAGGCCCATGAAAACCCAACACTCCAGGTAATTGCCTGGGCTGACCACTCTCAAAATGCCCTCTGCCCAGTAAAATCATATTCATGCTTTACATCTCAGGCAGTCTTATCTTCTATATGCCCCTAAACCTATTATAGCACCAAGCATATGACACTGTCACATTGTTTGCCTGTCTATACAACTATTCATAAAACTGTAAGCTCCTTGGGCTTTTATGCTTCTATATTCCTAATACCTAGCACATATTGGGAATATAGAAGCATATATAACCTGTGGCACATAGTTGGTGTTGAAAATTTAACTGATAAATCATGAAAAATGAAGTTAAAATTGTTTGAGTATTAATACCACATGGCTACTTGTATGGTCAATGGGAACTACCCTCTGAGGTCACCAGAACAGCCAAGTGCAGTCAGTCTGTGGGCCAAATCCAGCTCAGCACCCATTTTTGTAAATAAAGTTTTATTGGAGCACAGCCACACCATCAGTTATGTTTTGCCTCTGGCTGCTTCCGCACTGCAACATTAGAGTTGCAATAGAGACCATTTGACATGCAAAGCCTAAAATATTTATGATCTGATCCTTTAATGGAAACATTTGTTGACTGCTGCCCTAGGAAAGAGAGAGAGTGAAAGAGAGAGAGAAAGAATATATGTTAGAGAGTTGTGCCCAAAATGGAGAAGAGAAGAGGGATTTAGGAGAGCTGTGAGCAATAGAGTGTGGTTATGCCCTTTAGTTTACTCAGCTCTGAAGGGAAGTCCAATCTCCAAGTGCCCTCTCAGCCTGGAAGCACAGGACTCCTGAGCAAAGACAGGGAAAGTGAGGACAAATTCTCCACAGGAGCCTGGAGCACAAGGATGGTGCTGTCATCTGTTTACCAAGGCAGAGAGAAGGGCAAAGCTGATCCCAAAGAGTCAGCAAAAGCTAACTAGAGTCTAATAAAACTCAGAGCTGTCCGGGTGCCCCATTCTAATAAATACCAAAATAAGAGTCTGTTCTAAGAGCCCCCTTCCTCCATTTTATTCTTAAAGAGCCTTCTAATGAATATGCCATATGTATTTCCTTGAAAGACCCATCACTTCCCGTATCAGCCTATTTAAATATATGGAATGGTGCGAAAAGCTTGAAAGAAAGCCTAAGGATTCTTCTCTGTGCCGTTTCCAATGGCCTAGGTCACCCTGGCAGGGTAGAGGATAATGTATGAACTGGTTTATAAAATAAAAAGTTCCTCTACTTTTAACAAGGTTCATTAGTTTCCTAGGGCTACTATAGCAAATTAGCACACTCTGGGTGGCTTAAAACAATTGAAACTCATTGTATCACAGTTCTGGAGGACAGATGTTCAAAATCAAGGTGTTGGCAGGGCAGATTCCTTCTGGAGGCTCTGAAGGAGGATCCAGTCCATGCTTCTTTCCTGGTTTCTGGTGGATCCTGGCAGTTCTTAGCAGTTGTTGGTTTATGGATGCTCTACAACCTCTGCCTCCACCTTCATGTGGCCTTTTCCTCTCTGTATCTGTGTATCGTCTTTTCCATTCCTTATAGAGATACTCTCATTGGATTTAGAGCCCACCCTAATCTGGTGTGATCTCATCTCAACCCTTACTTTAATTTCATCTTAAAACCTTATTTCCAAATAAGGTCACAGTCACAGGTACCAGGGGTTAGGATTTAGATATCTTTTTGGAGGATACAATTCAACCTGCTACACAAGGCAAAACCCACAAAAGCTAAGAAATGCTGTTAACCTCAGAGTTTTCTTTTAGATATATTTGTTAGAGAACAACGACTGCCCTACTCTGTTATTTAAGTCTTAAAAACTAACAGCTCTTGGCCTCTCAAAACAGAAGGAATCAGGAGTTGGTAGGGTTACCTTAAAACTCAGAACTTGCTGGTTTTATTTTGTTTTGTTTTTGTAACATCCTCTCTTTTTGTTGCTCAGAGAATAAAAAGCATCACAGAAAGAATATAGTTACCCAGAACTCTTGAGTTATAGGTGATTCTGGTTCATCAACTTTTTCAGATAGATAGAGAGAAGTGTGCCATAAAGGCACATCAAGAGTCTAGCATTAGCAGTTAAGAGTCAAAAACAGCACCTTCAAGAGTCCAGCACAGGCCAATATTTCTATGGTGTGACCTAAGCTGTGTTTTATTCAGTCTAATTTCTCTTGTTGTTTTTTTTTTTAACCTATTTTCCAAGCTTTGTTATCTTGCTCCAAGGCTTCCCAAGAGTCTCTAAATTTCCAGACCTAGCTCCCAAGACTAACTCAGATTATGTTCCCATAGCTTTTGGCCAAAAGAGGAGGGTAAAAACTTGGACTTTTGGATTTGGACCTTTGAAGAAGGCTGAATCTACCTTAGAAATGTGGCTAAGACATTTTTGACTTACAAAATTTTTCAACAATGAAATTAGTGATCTCCAGACAACCAAGATAGCAGTGCAGGATGCTTCAGGGTGCCATTCCTCCATGGAATCTTTGAATAAGTTGTAAAAACTGGAAGAGCCATCTTCCTTAAAACTCCAGAAAACAAGTAAAGAGTTGCAGTAGCTGAATGAGTGCAAATCAAGAAAACACAACCAGAAAAAGAAAAAACTTGTAACACCCATGTTGGCCCATTCCCTACTCCTTCCCTGGCATGGTGTGGAGCCAGCTACACAATCATTGTGAATCCCTGGCTCTGATCCAAAGGGAGACATGTAATCCCTGTGTACATACAGGGTGCCTGCATGTCAGTGTCAATCTATTGAGTGGCAGCCTGAAAGACTGAACCAAGAAACTCTTCTCTGACTTACTCTACCAGAACTTGCCCTGCAGACAGAAGCAGTTGGAGGACAGTTCAAACAGTGTAGAAAATCAAGTCAAAGTGCCTTGGGGCAAAGGATTACCAGCTTCAAGACATATAATTGAGCACCCTGGAGTGGGGGGAAGCCTATTTCATAGGGAATAGATGGGGTACATGGATTCCTCTAAAATGCAGACTACCTAAGGCCATAAGCCAGCAAAAACAAAGGACAAGATTCAAGCTCAGAAAAGACAGAAAGGACAGTACACTTCACTTTCACCTCAAGCTGATCTTATAGATAGAAGAATTAAATTCTGAAGAACACCAGCCAGTACAGAGCCAAACTGCAAAATCTATGAAAGATATTTTCTGCATTGGTTTGTTTTTGTTACCTTCTGGCATTCGAGAAAATCTGTCATACCATCAGCTGGATACAAATTTAATGAATAGACAGTTCAGGGACTAAATCCCAGAGATAACACATTAAAACATTAAAATGTATAGTACACGTCAAAAGATTATAAGACAAAGAAACAGGAAATGATGGCCCATCCAAAAGAACGAGATAAAAATTTTAAAACCAACAATGAATGGGACAAGAATTTAGACATCCCAGACAAAGGAAGATTTTTAAAAATTATCTTCAATGTATTAAAGGAGATAAAGGAAAACATGGAGAAATAACTAAAGGGTAACAGGAAGATGATGAATGAACATCATGAGACTATCATTAAGGGATAGAAATTTTTAAAAGAAACCAAACAGAACTACAGAACTATTGAAGTTGAAGACCAGAATAATTGAAATGAAACATTTCCTAAAGTGTTTCAACATCAAATTGGAGCAGGCAGAAGAAAGAATCAGTGGACTCAAATACAAAACAATTGAAATGATTCAAGCTGAGGAGATGAAAAAAGTGAACAGAACTTAAGAGATCTGAGGGACACAATCAAGCATACCAATATATGCATTAGGGGAGTGCCAGAAGAAAAAGAAACAGAGAAAGAGGCAGAAGGAATATTCAAAGAAATAATGACAGAAAACTCCCCAAATTTAACAATAGACATGAATATACACATTCACAAATCTCAACAAACTCCAAACAGGATAACTCAAAGAGAATCACGCCCACAGACATGGTAGTCTAGCTGTCCAATGCCAAGGACAAGGAGAGAGATCTGAAATCTGCAAGAGAAAGAGCAGGCATTATGTACAAGGTAGCCCCAAATGAGTAAGCGCCAATTTCTCACCATAAACCATGGAGGCAAGATGGCCATGGGACAAAATATTTAAAGAGCTGAAGGAAAACATCTGTCAGTCAAGAATTGTATATCCAGTGAGACTGTCTTTCAAAAATGAGGGAGAGATTAAGACATTCCCAGATAAACAAAAGCTGAGGAAGTTCCTCACCACTAGAGTTTCCCTACAAGCAATGATAAAGTGAGTTATTCAGATGGAAATGAAAGGACACTAGGCAGTGGATAAAAATGGCATACAGAAATAAAGACCCACAATAAAGGTAACCAATTAGGTAATTATTTAAATTGTACCATAGTTTTGATATGGAACTCCACTTTTTACTTCTTGCATGATCTTAAATGCAAATGCATAGTAAATAACGATAAGTCTATGATTTTATACATACAATGTATAAAGATATAAATTGTAACAAGTACAACAACAAGAGGTAGGAATATGGAGGAGGTAGGGACAGTGTTTGTGTGTGCCGTGGAAGTAAGGTGGTAGCAAATAAAATGTGATTAGAATAGATTTAGGATGTTAAATTTAAGTCCAATAGTAACCACAAAATAAATCTGTTAAATATATACAGAAGAAAATGAGAAGGGACTCAAAATGATACACTACAAAAAATGAAATAAATATGAAAGTAGGCATTAATGGAAAAACTGAGGAACAAAAATGGTATAAGACTTCAAAGACCAAACAGAAAATTATTAGAGGAAATTTCTCCATTATCAGTTGTTACTTTAAATGTAAATGGTTTAAACAATCCAGTCTAAAATAGAGTTTGGCAGAATGGATTAAAAAAAGCATGCCCCCAAATACAAGCTGTTTCCAAGAGACTCGCCTTAAATTCAAAGAAACAAGTAGGTTGAAAGTGAAAGGATTGATAACTATACCATGCAAATAGCAACCAAAAGAGAGCTGGAGTAGCTCTACTAATTTCAGTTCAAATATAGACTTTAAGTCAAAAACTGTCATGAGGGACAAAGGGAGTCACTGTAACCGATAAAGGGGTCAGTTGAAAAAAAAGCCATAACAATTATAAATATATATGTACCCGATGGCACAGCCAAAAATAAGTGAAACAAACAGTGACAGATCTGAAGGAAGAAATAGATGGTTCTATATTAATAGTAGGACACCTTAACATACCACTTCAATATGGATAAAACATTTAGACAGAAGATCAATAAGGAAATAGAAGAATTGAATGATATTGTAAACCAACTAGACCTAACAGACATACATAGACTACTTCACCAAACAGCTTCAGAATATACATTCTTCTCTAGTGCATTGTCCAGGATAGATAATATGTGAGGTCAATATTAACAAATTTAATAATATTGAAAGCAAACAGTGTATGTTCTCTGTCCACAACTGAATGAAGCTGTAAATGAATAACAGAGGGAGAACTGGAAAATTCAGAAATATGTGGAAATTAAACAACATCCTCAAATAACCAACGTGTCAAAGAAGAAATTACAAGGGAAATTAGGAAATATCTTGAGGCAAATGAATATGAAAAACATATCAAAACCTTTGGGATGCAGCAAAGGCAATGCTAAGAGGGAAATTTATACCTCTAAATGCTTACTTTAAAGAAAAAGAAAACTCCAATCAGAGACCCAATTTCACAACTGGAGGACCTAGAGCAAAAGAAGAGCAAACTAAAACCAAAACAAGCAGAAGTAAAGAAATAACAAAGATTAGAGCAGCTAAATGAAATACAGAATTAAATCTGAATCTCTATTTACAAAAGAATAAAGGTGGACTGCTACTTACCTCACACATATTAAAAAATTAACTCAATATGGATCAAGGACCTAAATATAAGAACCAAAACTATAAAATTCCTAATAGAAGACAGAGGGAAGCATATTCAGGGACTTGTGTAAGCCAATGGTTTCTCAGGCTTCACATCAAAAGCATGCACACCAAAAGAAAA
The DNA here is from genome assembly GCA_026826555.1 of Tolypeutes matacus. NCBI lineage: Eukaryota > Metazoa > Chordata > Mammalia > Cingulata > Chlamyphoridae > Tolypeutes > Tolypeutes matacus. Next base: position 8,120,575 of record JAKSZT010054400.1, read on the forward strand.
AAATAGATGAGACTTCATCAAAATTAAAAACTTTTGTGCATCAAAGGACCTCATCATGAAAGTAAAAAGAAAACCTACAGAATTAGAGAAAATATTTGGAACCCATATATCCAATAAGTATTTATTGTCCAGATTATATAAAGAAACTCTACAACTCAACAACAAAATAATTTAAAAAAACAAATATAGATCTGAAACACTTAAAAAACTGGCAAAAGACTTTGTGATGGTTAAGTTCATGTGTCAATTTAGCTAGGTTATGGTATCCAGTTGTTTGGTAAAGCAGCACATGGCCTGATTGCTGTGAGGGTATTGTAAGGCTTTAAATCACTAGTCAGCTGATTGCATCTATGTCTGATTACATTTAAAATCAACAAAGGAGATTGGCTTCAGCCATGAGAGAAGTATCATCCAATTTGAAGCCTTAAAGGGAGAACCAATGATTTCAGCACTAGAAAGAAGTCAGCCAGCTTCTGGGGAATTCATCAAAGTCTTCATCAGCATTCTCGACTTGTGGCCTGCCCTGTAGAATTCAGACTTGCCTATTTCTGTGGTCATGTGAGCCAATTCCTATAATAAATCCCTTAATATTTACATTTTATACATCCTGTGGCTTCTGTTTCTCTGGAGAAGCCTAAAATAGATTTGCATAGACATTTCTCCAAAAAAGACATACCAATGGCCAATAAGCACACAAAAAGATGCTCAATATCATTAGCCATTAGGGAAATGCAAATATAAACCACAACGAGATACCATTTCACACCCACTAGAATGGTACCTATTAAAAAAAAAAAACAGAAAATAATAACTGTTGGAGGGATGCAGAGAAATATGATTAAAGGGAGGAATTTTTAGGTTGTATATGTGTTACAAGATTCAAAATTTTATGAAAACCAGAGAACTGTACAACACAAATAGTGAAACATAATGTAAATTATGGACTATTTTAAGAGTATAATTATAATAATATTGTTTCATCAATTGTAACAAAGGTACCACTCTAATGCAAAGTGTTAACAATAGAGAAAACTGCATGGGGAGGAGAGAGAAAAATGGCAATACTGAGCCCCAATCCCACATGACAACAGTCCAGCTAGAAATGAGTAACAACCCCATGCCCTCTGTTGCAAAGACATGATTTAAATGTCACCAGAATCTCCATTTATATTATTTGTTCAGCCTGATGGCATTTGAGTTTGTAGCCCTGCTTTAGCCACATAGGACTCCCTTCAGTTTTTTACATACACCATGCAGTGTCTCAGCTTCTTGGATTTACATGTAATGCACCCTCTGCCTCATTCACCTTCTATGTCTTATAAACATCTCATCATCTCTCATGATTACAATCAAATATCTTGCTCTCTTTGAAGCTTTTCCTGATTTCCCCAAGCCGGGGTGATGACTGCTTCCCTGGCATCATGGCTGCATTCTATTCAAACCTCTCATTTTATCAGTCACTATGTTTCACATTGGTTTGCTTATATATGCAACTCTTCCTATCCTGTGGCGTCACAGAAGGCAGAGTCCCACTGTGGGGTGTGTGTGTACATGTGTGCGTGTGTGCGTGTACATGCACACACACTTGTGTTTTCATCCCGAATTTCAGGCACCAGCAAATGTGCCTCTGTGAACTTGATAAATCCCTCATCTATTTCTTTTCATTATAAAATATTAGTGAAACTTCTCACCTGCCCCACAGGGGTATCTTAAGAATTGATTCATATTTACAAAGCACTTGGAAATCCTGAGATTTGATATGCCCTAGAAATGAACACATTATTATTACTAGCAACTTGAGGGAGATAAAATTATAAAGAGAATGCAGAATAGAAGACCGGGATTACTTGATATTTACAATAATATAGGTCTCCTTGCTAGGAATGCTACTTCTCCAAAAACGTATATTATGAATTACATTTTCTTTCCTTAGAAAATATTTCTTAAAGTCAGGCCATACCTCTGTGCTGGTTATATTTTGCTTCATTTTAAGATTCATCTAGCTTAGAGCAACATATTACGTAGCCTGCTATGAAACACTTTAGATGCTCTCAAGGTGTTTATAGGCACAGATTAAAAGGAAAGGTAATTTCCTATTTTTATGAAGTAGCTGAATGAAATGTCATCCTTTTATATTAAATCATATAAAGCAATCTTTCTGGATATTTACAGTTAAAAAGCAGAATTTGTTACATAGGGGTTTTCTTTTTTTTTTTTTTTTTTTTAACCACAGCCAAGTTTTAGGGGGACATATCTTTAGCACTTTCTCAACTCTCTTTTAAGTCACCTAACTGGACAACCTCTCCCCCACAAATCCGTTTTCAGCAAATATCTGAACTTTCCTCCCTTCCGTTCAACAAAATCTTAATACATTACCACTGCTTCTTGCTCCATCTCACTGTTGGGGAGGTTGGCATTCTGGTAAACCCATTTGCAGGAAGGTTTGCCTTTCATAGGCAACCTTCTTTAGGTGACTGACTCTCCCTATGCTTTCATCTCCCCACTTTCTTTTCACCATAATTTAATCAGGCCTCCTCTCAACTCCATTTAAAACTGCTCTGGCAGTCAACGAGATCCTGCTGAGACATGTATAAGCATAACCTCTGGAATAAGCTCCCAAATCACTTTGAAGTCTCTAGACATAAAAACTCCTTTGTATTTAATATTTCCTCCTTTGGGTCAAGGTCTTTTTCCAGATTCATCGCTAGTCAGTGCTTGGTATTAATCCCTAAGTGCCAGGGAGGCTTATCCCCAGGAGCCATGTCCCACACTGGGGGGAAAGTAATATTTATATGCTGAGATTGGCTTAGAGACAGGCCATATTTGAGCAACAATGAGGCTTTCAGGTGGTAACTCTTAGGCAATATATAATATGAAGCTAAATTTCCATTTTACTAGAAGAGGTTCATAAGTACAAACATCGATATCAAGGGCCTGGCATAATGGTCTGTCCTCCTTCACTAGACACTGCCCTTGCATTCAGGGGAATCTTGCTACTCTATTAGAGAATGCAGCAGGACTCCCCAGGATGGGAATTCAATATTCTTTCAGTTATTGTGTGGGTCTCCAGCCACTGAGACAATACCCCATGATCACTTGAATGCATTCATATTCCATAGAGGCATGCCCCAGGTGCACCCCCCCCACATCCCCCTGTCACCAACACCATGCACCAGTGATCTTTCCCTGCCACATTTGTGACCCTTCTGCAATCCAAAACCTCCCCCAAAACAAAGCTATAAAAATAAACAAATAAAAATAATAAGAAAATAAAATAATTAGAAATTACAAATAAAATACAAAAATAAAAATTAAAAAAATAATTTTATTGCTTTCATCACTGTAAGATCTGTTATATTTTATGTACAGTGACAATTTCTTCCATATGTTCCCCCAGTGTCTTATTTTTTTCACTTTATCTTCAAAGAAGCTTTCAGAGCCTCAAACAGCAAGGCTCCTGAGGGCTCTAGAGACATCTAGACACTACAGGCAGGGCAGGCAAACTCAGGAATTTGGCATCCTATCAATGGGCCTTACTTTGGAATATATGCTCACCAATGTAGCAGAGTTAGACTCATTTATAATTTCCCTACACATGGCTCTCCTGCCCCTTTTATTTGAACCTACAATTAGCATTATATTTGTTAAATATATGTCCCAGAGACTTAAATCTCCAGTCTGTTCATATGCCAGTTGAGCCCTGAATCCCAGCAGTTGCAATACCCACTCACCAGTTCATTGGACTCACCCAGAACAACTAAAAAAAGGATTATGACGGACAACACCCATCCCAGGAAACAGAGACTGTCTGCAACTGCAAGCAATACAGTTCCATCCATCTGCCCCATGGGATCTAAGCCCCCTCTCAGAGACAGGGTGGGCCTCACCATCCCAAAATCCTCAAGATTGAGGAATGAACAAACATAGGGGAAAGCAAGTATGGACTAAAGTAGACTTATGATTATTCTAGCAATGGAAGAACTTGTATCATTGATATAAAGGCAGTGTACACCAGAGATTCTGAGAGGAGGGAGAGGGAAGAATAAGTATAACATGGGGCATTTTGGGGGACATTGGAATTGTCCTACACGACATCACAATGACAGATACAGGCCATTATTTTGTCAAAACCTATAAAATTGTGTGGGGCAAAGTGTAAACTGTAATGTAAACTATAGTCCTTGGTTAGAACAATGCTACAATATGTGTTCATCAATTGTAACAAATGTACCACACTAATGAAAGATGTTATTAATGTGGGAAAGTATGGGAGGGGATGGGGGTGGAGTATATGGGACTTCCTTATGTTTTTGATGTAACATTTATGTAATCTAAAGCTTTTAAAAAATATATTTTTAAAAAAGAAATACCAATAGTAAATAAAATAATTAACACAAATTTTTAAAAAACTTCTCTGGAAAAGGTTGCCTATACCTCTGACTGAGCCAGGCTATCTCAGGCTTCTGAGCCTTTGCTCCTTCTGCTCTCTCTCTGCCTCAAATATTCTTTCTTGATAAGTACAAGCTCGCTCTCAGCACTCATCCTGAGGGGCATCTTCTTACATGGATGCCATCCATGGCTTATTTTCCCCATCCCCTTCCAGATTTGGGCAAACACCCCTTGTGTCTCTGTACTCCATATAAAGCTCCATCAGATCACATTATTGTGCTTATATTTTACACTTTGGTCTCCTCCATAAAATCCTTGTGGTAAAATAATCTAACTTCATCTCCATATCCATGAGCTCTAGAATACTATATGACATAAAGCAGTTACGGGATAGATGATTTTTAAAAAGGGAAGAATAAATCCAAAGGTCATAGTTGGCAGCAGGTTAATATGTTGTCTCTGGAGGTATATTTTTATTTTTACAGTGATATATTGGTAGATGATACAAAGTAATCATAATCCTGGAAGGTTCTGCATTGGAAAGGATATTGCTGATTGATTCTTCTAAACTTTCTCCCTTGAAATCCTAATGCTACAAGATACTAATATATCTTCTTTAAACAGGATACCATGGTCTAAAAATTTGGGAAAATTTTGTATGAAACAAAAGTAATCCCTGCATTATTTTTAACTTCAGGATTTCCCAGAATCTTTCTCATGTGCTATTGCTTTCTAAGAGGGATATATGAGTATTTCCCAAATTTGTTTGAGAGCAGAATCATTTTTTTTTACAGAGCATCTGTTAGGACTGGTGTTTTTCGAACACACTTTGGACAAAACTGGTCAGGTCAGTTTCTTACAGTTGACAGATAAAGATACTGATGATCAGAGAGATCCAATGCAATACCCAAGGGTATATTTTGCCATTAGAACTGGAGTTTCCAATTTCTTGCCAAGCATTCTTTCCATTAAATGCTGATGGGAGGCCATTGTTCTTGGGATTAGAGACCCAAATGCAGTTAAGAAAATTCATAGCCTAATAGGACAAAATATAAGCAGAATATAGCTTGGGAACAGGAAGACATCCTCAAACCATGCAAAATAAACCATTATTTACTCTACTTCTGAGTAAGGGTAACTCATTTTCCCATTAACAAGAAACCATTGTGTACTTGGCCCATGGAGAGTCAGAAATAGATTTGACTCCCCACTGAAGTTGTTTAAAATTAAGAAAGTAAGTCAAGGCAAAAGACACATATACAGGGTCTATGTGCACACAACATTAAAAAAATATACAATGGAATCCAACCCCCCCCCCACTCATCATAGGTTTTTATTACTCATGGTCTAGAAAGTCTTGACCAGTATTACTTCAAAGTACCCATTCTGAATAGTGGGTTCTAAATATTCTAAAATATAATGGATTTTAAGTTTGATTCCTCCAAAGTTGACCTATAAATTTGTTTAGTTTTTTGTTTCTCTCATAATCAGCCTGGACTCATTGTAGAATCTTCAAGATAAAATTGCTCCTTTCTACACCAGCTGTTAACTTTTCTTCTTTGGGTATAATTCTGAAGGAATCAGAGGGCAGAGTCCAGGCGAAACTAATTTAGGTATTAGCTAGAGGAAACTACTTGTAGACAAATTTTATTCTGACAGATAAATTTGCCTGAGAGATCCAATTATATACAATATTAAGACTAGCATGAATCACCTATCACACTTGGAAACAGCTGCTAATTAAGGCACAGAGATACTAGAACATTCAGGGCACACATTCAAATAGAGTTTTTAAGGATTCAAATAGGAAAAAAAAAAGAAAGATTATTAATTATTTCCAGAAGACAAAATTCCAGCAGTCATGTTTCTAGGAAATTCTGGTTTCAATGAGCCACAGTGAAATCCATTTATGTTTTTTTGTTTGTTTGTTTGTTTTTACAATTTTTGTTTTCCCTTTGAATTTTTTATTCCTGACTTTCCCATAAGAACTAACATTGCAATTTTCTGGCCAAGGACCCAAGAAAGTATTAATTTACTAAAAAAAAAAAAAAAAAGAATGTAGTACAGTAGCTAAAAGCATGGGTTCTAGAATCAGATTGTTTGGTTTAAAAACCCAGCTCTACCACTAACCAGTTATGTGATCTTGGATACATTACTTAAATTCTCTACATCTTGGTTTTCTGTGAAAAATGATAAAATGAAAATAAAATAAGTGTTTGTAAAGCACTTAACAATATTTGAAATAGAGTGCACACACAGACACACCAAAAACACACACGATTAGTTTTTTTCCTTTGCCCCTTGGCTACTTGAAAAGAAATGAGGCCCTTTCACTGAATTCCACATATTGCTGTTTGATCCACTAAGAATTACTCTTCATTGTTTTCTTAGAACAGTAAAAAGTTATGAATCTAAAATAACATAAACACATCTGCACGGATTATAACTGCCTTGCTGTGTCCAGCCTCCTTTACACGCCCGGTGATCACTGTCACACATATGAATCATTGGGGCCATATAGTCATTCCTCTGTACAACAAACAGGCATGGAATGTTTTCTAGGCATCTGGCACTTATCTAGGCATTGGCAGTTGCAAAAATAAATAACATATGATGCCTTTCCTTGAGAATCTAGATATTGTGATTCCCATATACAGTGATTCTTAATTTTTTCACTTTCAAGTTATACCAATGGTTTTGTGACTTCTCAGTTGAAAGCAGTGTTGTCCCTCTCTGTTTTTCTAATAGACATGTAAATAATTTAATAGACTTTCTCCCTTTAGCTTACTAAGAATATTAATACTCTGCATTTTTGCAGACCAGACGTTTTGTGGAAAATGTAAATTGTACGGTGATAGGATAAACAAGGTCCTTGCTTTATAGAAAGGTAAAAATTTCTAAGTAAATAATTTAAATGAAACATTCTTGATACTACCTATGGTAGTTCTGGGGCCAGAAGAAAATGTAAGGAAGACAAATATATTTTCTTTCTGAGGGAACTATAAAAAAGAAATGTCTATGCTGTTATATATCTCACAATAAATATATTTGAATTAAATAAATTAGGCATATAAAATTTAAAAGTATTATATGAAATTGTGACAAGTTTTAAGGCTCAACATCCTCCCTGTTGTTAAATTAAACCATCAGAATTGATAGGGCTAAAAGAAGCATGGAGTCTGAACTTCCATTTTAGTTCCCAAGTTAGAAAACCTTTACTATCTTGAGAAGGAGAATGTGGTACAGGTGGTTAAACGTTCATGAAATATGGGATCACAATTGGAAGTTGGCATTTACATTGCTTTTAAGTGAAAGAACTGAATCTTATTTAAGGGTTAAGACATCATAAAGCATGACCTTTAACACTGGTGAGAAGGTTTTATCAGGGGTGCTTCCAAGAGTCTGCTGAAAGAAGATCATCAATACAAAATTTTGCATAACATTTCAGGAGACTCGTGGAATCTCTGAAAAAACCACTTCCATAGAAACCAAAGGGGCCCATGGTTACTTACAGACGGAAATCGAATCTGACTTTTTGTTTCCGTTTGCTTGCAATTCGCTTACAGTCCATCATTGTGTAGACACTTGTGTTTTGGTATGCATGTCAACATCATGGATTTTCCAAAAAGCTTGTTTCGCCTTTTAGCTCTTGCACTGCATCCTTCTTGCTCTAACACAGCCCCTGTGAGTTTTAGATCTTCCCTTAATGATAAACACATGAATTGAGTTCTATACTTTCCCTAGGCACCAATGGAGCCAACCACTGCTCAGGCAAGTAAGACATGGAGGTGTCTTAATGATTTGGCCTCAGGGTTAGAGCTGGAATTGGCGATGCTGCCGTGAAAAGGGTATATGCAGAATGTGTCCTCTCGCCTGCATCAGTCATGAGGAGCCTGAGGTTCGGAGGCCAGGCAGCCTGTGACAGGGCGTGGCTTAGGTATGCTTGAAGGGAAGGAGAGATGTTGTCCAAAGTCTGGCTTCGTTCACCTTGGACTCCTCAATCTGCCCAGCAATGAACTTTTTCTAGGATAAATGTTTGACATTAGGTTTGAGGTGGGGGAGCAGAGAGAGTGGTTGGCACAGAGTAGGTAGGCAGTAGAAAGAGGCTCTTTTTATTCTTTAAAAAGTATATTATAATGCGGTGATTCATAATCTTCATACCAATTATTTTTTAAGTTGTATAATATTTCATACAGTGGATAGTTTATTATTTTTAATAGTTTTCTGCTTTTTGGATGGCACTTTAATTTTCGTTTAAATAAATAGTGCTAAAATAAACATTTGATACTCTTTAGGCAAATAGCCTTTCTCCCCAAATTACAAAATACCAATTCCTTATAAACTGCAGTTTAGGGGTAACCAAAACATTTATAAGCCAGCATTCTTTCTACAAACAGCTAATTCCAATCAGCCCCCTAATGCAAAACAAAACAATAAACAAACCTAAAAGGAGGATAATTTTCTTCTTCCACGCAACAGATTATAGGCAAATCATGAAGACAAAAGGTCCATGTATGTCTACACTTTTGATACATAGTTGGGAGACCTGACCTAGAAATATGTGACAATACGGACCATGACGATTTTAAGGCCACCTGGTTACCTAAACAAATTTCCAACACTTATGATATAAACCACACAAGAATGCAAGTGAAAAGGACTTTAAACTTCAAGCTTATAAAGGTTTATTTGAAAACTGAAGAGAGATATATTTTGTGCAACAGAAAACTCCAGCACAGAAGCTCACAAGGTTGACAGTGACCTTGCAGAAAATGGAAGAACTAGGACTTTATGCCAAATGACCTAGTTTATTTAGGTTAGTAGACGCCGTCTAGAATATGTACCTACTTAATTGTTTAACTTCTACTTAATGCCATATTTTCTTTATCTCTAACCCATTTATTTTCATCAAATCATGACTTTATCAAAGGAGTTTTTTGGGAGTGTTGGTCGACATGCTACCTTTCATGAGTGTTACCTAAGATGACTGATGATGGGTCACTGTGTTTCTTGGAGATAGAATCCCAGAGGTGGGACTGGTGAGATTATAAGTATTTTTAGACTCTTGACATATTTGTAGCAATCCTGCATTTCCAAATTTTTTATGCCTTTTGCTGGACTGTTTTCCCAAAGAATTGTAGTAATTTATAATGCTCCTAGTAATGCACAAGCTGAGTGATTTCATTTCACCTTCAATTTTTTGGACTTTGCCTTCATTTCTTTCTATATTAAAAAGTTGGAGAAAACATGCATTAAAAAAATTTTTAAGTGCTCTTCTCGGCCTGAAGCAGCAAAGGAAATCCCAAAAATTTCTACTTCAAATTCCATTACATTAGATTTTTAAATGTCTAGAACCCTAATATCAGACATGTCTAATTCACATCAATTTGGCCCGCTCTAGACTCCCAGGAAATTTTAAGGTCTTTCCTGACTCAATAGTTAATGTGTGCCTAGAGAAGGTAAGGTTGTTTTATTTAAGAAAAAGACAAAAAGCGACTGCCAACTGGAAATATATTTTTAGCTGGAGGCAAAGAAGTATTTTTTATTATCTGATTATTCGTATGACATGTATTTCTGTTCTTCTTGAAAAAGGAGGAGGCTGCAACACATGTGCCCACCACAAAATACCCAATAATGGTGAATTTGCTATCTCTGCAAACATGAAATAGGTCTGAGACAAAGCTCTGTGTTCATTCAAACTCCATTTTCTATTCCTCCTTCAAGGTCTACAGAAAACTATCACTCCAGTCCCTTTGCTGAAAGGCAAGTCTATATGACTAGTTCTGACCAATGAAACTTGGGGAGGAATGTTAGATGTCATTTCTGAGCCATGGCAATGGAAATCACCTTTGTGATTCTCCAGGTTCTTTCTTTTCTTGCCATGGCAAACCCTGAAGCCTCATGTGGCAATGCTGGAGCCCCAGTCTCTGAGTGACCAGGTGGAGGAGGCTGCAGCCATCCACCCTGCCCCCTTTAATCTGCATTAGAATGCATGAGCAAGAAATAAACTTTGGGTGTATTATGAGCTCTAGGGATTACTTTGTTTTTGCAGCATGACCTTGCCTGCCCTGACCAACACCTCAGGAACAGTCACAGACTCTACCACCAAATCAATTCCCCCAGCAATGCAGCTTGAGTAGGGAGAGCTAGGATTTCTGAAGAGCCTAGTGAGGGAAATTTATACTGCCCTGAGATGCCCAATTCCAAAGGCGAGCTGTCTTTGCATTTCATAAGCTCCAAATACAAATAGAGATATTAAAGTGTGTATAGGAGAAAAGAATTCACAGAACAACAGTTTCGATTTATAATAACAAACTTCAGAAAACTCATAAAAGCCCATCTGTTCTGTGAAGCATTCCAACAGAAATGACCACTTGGCGCTCACTGTTCTGTGCTACTGCTTATATGAAATGTGTGTGTATGGCACTCATATCCCCAAGTGTGCCTCAAATTCAGGGCCCTTCAGGGCAGGGTATTTTTATTGGGTTTTCTGCATGGCGGTCCACCTAAGATAAGTGAATAGAGGGGGGAAAGCAAACAGAACAGAAAACTGCCTCTTTCTATAGATGCATGATCAGGAATTTCAAATTACAAATAAAACAAAAGCAATTGTATGCATTTTCTGCCCTACCAAATGGCTAATGCATACACTACCATCTACATCTACAAAGAAATGCTCTCTCACAGCAGACACAGGGGAATAGAGAAAGAGCCATATAGCTGACCTCCCCTTCCTACTATTCCAAAAATTTATAGCTCAATCATCTGTTCTGTCCTAGAGACTTTGTTTTAATATGGAAAACGTCATGTGGAGTTAGAAGACTGGTGTCTGAGAGCTAGATACGTATGTTACCTAAGGAGGGAAGACAAAGGAATTTCAGAACCACTTACTGCATTCCAGTAAGTGTTAAAGCACTTCACCTAATTTATGTTATTTAGCCTTCCCCAAATCCCTAAAAATTTTTATCACCTACAAGGTGGAGATGAAAATATCTGTGAGGATTAAACTAGATTAGGTATATGGACATTCTTTGTAAATTTTACTGAAGTACACAGAAATGAAAATTCTTATTTTCAAAGTTGGCTGTTACTAAAAGATTAGCTCCTTTTTCACAGGTGCAGGAAAAGTATTGTTGGCCTTGCAATGCTCAGTGTGTGACCATGACAGGTGAAAGAATCTTCCTTTCCAAATGTTGCCAGGAGCAACATTTTAAAAGTCCTCATTATGTGCTAAGAGAGAGGGGGGAAAGGGAAAGAGAAGGAGATATAAAAAAAAAAGAGATGTATAGAGAGAGATCAGGGAGACGGAGAGAGAGACAGAGAGACAAAGGAACAGAAAGTGAAAGAAAGGAACTAAACCTCTTGGAGGAAAAACTGATCTATATTTTTTGTCTGTATTCATCCAGAAGATATTGGGCATTCTTTTCCATTAAGCCACAGAGATTTTGAGATATTCTACTTTGTAAGTGGGTGAAATGAAGTGAGAAATAATATTCCTTTGTGCACCTTGGGAGGAAGAAGTCTGGGACCTCTCACTGGGTGTTGGATCCAGCAGCAATGCACCTGTATGTCAAAGAGTTTGATTTTAACTTTTACAGTGAAGACGGCGTTTTAATATTCAGAGGCCTTGCAGCAGGCGGTAGAACGGATGGCCAGATGTCTGGATTATTGGTCCACTCGATAATTCAGTAACTACCAGACATCATGGACTGCCAGGTTCAGTCAGGACTCTGCAGCACCCCTCCGAGGTATTTCAGCTGATTCAGGCTGCAGTTCTGCGTCACTAGAGCCATGCTCTGGTCTAGCCATGTGTCACATCTACAGAAGTCCTTATCCATAAAGAAATCTTGGAGCATGCTCCGTTCCTAGAGTCCACCTGCACTGATCTCCTCCCTTTGAAACCTACAGAATTCCTTCCAGTTAACCCCCTGAGGCTTCATTGGACCCAAGCAAAAATAATGGTGAGAGGCATAAACATCACTTCTAGGGCCAAAAATAATGGTGAGAGGCATAAACATCACTTCTACGAGTGTCAAAACTCTCCTCCAAGTTTTACATGTGTTTTCCCATCTAATCCTTTACAATTACCCTGTGAGGTAAGTACAATTATCCTTTCTTTTCAGGTGACGCTCAGAGAGGTTAAATTACGCAAAGCAGAATCCTGAACTGAAACTAGACACTGCCTTTACATTCTTTGGGGAAAAAAAAGAAAAAAAAAAAAAAAACAGAGAAAACCATTCTTGTTCTTGGCTTCTTCCTCATTCATGTGCACACTCATTACGTGGTATGTACTTGCTCATATTTGTTTTTCTGTATTTCATGAAGTGGCATCAAAAGAAAGGGAGAAATCTTTTTTAAAAATGTTGTTACCAAAGGGAAAAAAAAAACCACATACCCCACAGTAGTTTAAGAACTGTTTTCCTGAGTTCAGAGAAGAGTTTTGCATACTTTCATTTATTTATTTTTAGCTCATTAAAAATATCTCTGGCAAGATTACCAGGGACAAGGTTGAAAAATGGGAGAAGAAATGGAGAAAGACTACCACAGAGAATTGACACTGGAGATACCAAAACGAAGGGTCCCTCAGTTTTCAGTCAGTATTGAAGTGAGCCATAAGACAGAAAGCTAGGAAGTTTTAGAGCAAAGTTAAATCATGGAGAGGAAAAAGATAAGTCTCTCTCTGTGCCAAAGGAGACTTAGGGAGGCAGAGCAGAGGATGGAAGATGGAGGATGGGGGATGGAAGACGGAGGACGGAGGACGGAGGATGGAGGATGGAGCACTTGCAGGTGGGAGGAGCTGAGATCCCAGAGGCTCCAGAGAACGGTGGGAGGGAGGGAGCCTCCCTGCCCACTGACGCGCCACTGGAGTCCCTAGTTCCTCTTCCTGCGCCAACCTCCTGGCCTAGGGCAGCAAATCTGGTTGTCTCTAAGGCAGCATTGTGCAAATTCATCTCAAAATCTTACTCTTTTATAAAATAATAGATGTTAAACAGAAAGGGGTCTCCCGTTCAAATAAGTTATAAGAGTATGCTTACAGTAGTCCCCCAGCAGGATATTCATTATGAAAGTTAGCATATGAATGACTATGAGAAGGCTTGATATTTACATACCTGTCCACTTTGATACAGTATTCTGCAATTTTTTAATCTAGAGAATCTTGATAATTTTTTTTAAAATTTCCTCTTCCCCAGAGCAGACTTTGGGAAATACTGTTCAAGTATTGAAACACTATTCAAGTATAAATACTGTTCAAAGAATAAATAGGGGATGAAGACACCTTCCTTCCACTTCTGCAAGGCTCCTTGAGCCACTCGGGACACCTGCCCCTTTGCAGGCCTCCAGGTGGAGCTTTTCCATAGCCATTAACACCCTTGGTCTAAGCCCCAGCTGCTCAGGACATCTAGGCAGAGGGCCTAGAGTACCTGTGCAGGTGAGAGACCATCAACCTAAGTTTTCTTAAGCACTATTTAAGGATATTTCTTTTCACCTAAGTATTATTTTTTTACATTCTTTTATATGAAAAGATAAAAAGAGGGAGGAAGGATTGAAACGTATTTCTATTAGTTTAATAGACCAGTATTTTGTTTAAAAAAATTAGTGACGAGAGGAATGTGTGTAAATCTCCTTCTTCTCTTATCAAGTAGAAAAATGTATCTGTGGAAAAACAGTTCTGGGGCTACAGAGGAGAGTTTGGAGCCTGGACCTTATTCTCTCTAAAAAGGGCCTGCTTGAATCCAGTGAAGGGTCCAGCAATTTTAATGCTATAATCTGAAAACATACATCCTTCTAAGTAGAGATTGTTCTATCACCTCAAACATTTTGAGTGATGGAGTCTATCCCATTTACATTTTTCAGAAGTATTTCTTATGTCTTCTTAGAGTGAGAATGAGATACTAGCAATTCCTTTCATTGTGTCAAACTGAATTTAAAAAGAGGAGAATCATAGGATTAAAAGGCCTTGTAACCACAGTTATTATTTCATCCAAGTTACCTGGGAAACATAATGTCTTTACTCTTATAGGACAAGCAGTTTTATTCTCCAGTAACAGCATTTGAACTGTAAAATAAGGTTCAATATTAATTTACATTCATGAGCAAAGAAATGATACTTCTGATTTTTCATCATTGTCCACATCCTAATCCTTGATTGTAATATCAGTATCAAAAGTGCCAGCACCCTCACGCTCTGACTTGAAACTGGAGTGGAACAACTGAGAAGCTGTAGGGTGAAAACATTTTAAATGATAGGGTAGCATGAAAGCCAAATAATTAAAATTTCTTAAGTAAAATGTTTATTATACCATTGTCCTACATATTTCAACTTGGAAAAAAAATTAAATTAGCCATTTCCTATCAAATGAAAACGTAGTTCTAACATGTAAGAATTTTTCATGGGTCACTTTGGATTTTATCCATTTGGCCTGAAATAGATGAAATTTCTGAGCATAGCTAGTTATTTCCTGGTTATAATTTAATATCACTTATAAACAAAAACCCAAATATTTTCACAATTTTGTTCTGGGTCTTTTACTAATTTTTTAACCATTATCAAAAATATAGTTAGCATTTAGTTGGCTAAGTCAAATAACATAGTTATTTAATTCAATAACAATTAATAAATGCCTAAAATGTACAGAATCTCCCTTGCCAGATTTAGTTTCTTTCAAGAAAAGGGGTGTCTTTGTGTTCCCATAATGTCTAAAACAATGCCTTGCACATAGTAGGCATGACTATGTAGTTATAAATCAGTGCTTTAGAAGAAAAATAAGTGTTGATATAGCTGATCTGATACATATAGAATTAAGTAAAGTTGGGTGTGGGACGACAAATCCCACAAATTTGCCCTACACAATCAGCCTGACAACCATATCTTCCTACCATCACACAGCAAAACCATCCAAAAAAAATTGAAGGGCCAAAATCATCTATTAATTTTTCTTTGATCATAAGATAAATTCAAATAATGGGAAGACTAGTGATGGTAATAACCTCCCGAGGCATCCAAGAACTGCAGGAAGAGGTGGCTTTATCTTGAATCGGCTCTTGTTACCCATATGACTCCTCCCATCTGTGATTTAATGGCAACTTCAAACCCCAGGCCATGTGGCCAAATTCCTTTACGGGTGTTATGACAAGGTGATGGACATCCAGGTCCTAGAAGTCACCGGAATTAGGCTCTGTAGGAACTAAGAGATGCA
The DNA here is from genome assembly GCA_026826555.1 of Tolypeutes matacus. Lineage (NCBI taxonomy): Eukaryota > Metazoa > Chordata > Mammalia > Cingulata > Chlamyphoridae > Tolypeutes > Tolypeutes matacus. The sequence goes on from JAKSZT010054400.1 coordinate 8,136,162, forward strand.
GATGTTCTTAATCGAATTAGAAGTGCATTTCTAGCCATCCTGTTCCTGAAAGCAAACCTAGAATCTTACAATTATTAAGTGTGAAGGATTCATATAGATGATGAACCCACTCCATCTAGAAAGGACTAAAGCAGAGTCCCCCAAAGCGATGTGCCCTGCCCCAGGTCTCAGTTAATTCATGGCACAGCTAAGGAACCAGAGATCCACCCAACCCCTTTTCAGGCTCCTGGGTCTTCCCACCACATCACAAACCTTTCCTGCAAAGCTTTGCACTTGTGCACATGAAGGAATGAGTCTAAGATCAAGAAGGAATGTAACTAATGCCGTATACTAATTTAAACATCTGTTTACCCCATCAAGCCACCTGTTTGTTTTGCTGTTTTTTAACTAACAGCTACACACATCATCCCCACTCAGATATAACTATTTGGGGCTTGTAGGCATGGGTGGCTGGTTGCCTGAGCATAAAGGTTACCCCGGCTGGAAATAAGTTTTCTTGAAGAAGACCATCAAAGTTATTCCCCATGTCATGTCAAACTGAGGACCAGGGAGTGACTGACCAATCCCTGTCACATAACATGCCCGAACACAAGGAGGAAGACCTCGTTCTCCAGGCTGAGGGGAAGCACCTCAGTCGGGAACCCAGGGAACTGTGTGACAGCACAGACAAGCACTTTTACTTTTACCTCTTGCTGTTTCACGGGGAACTACATTGTAGTGGAGAACAAGCTAGTTCGGTATGGATTTCAGTACAAATATGTTACTGTTAAAAAAACAAAACAGGCTTTGTAAAATGAAAACTCCACAGAGCAAGCACAGACTTGGCTTTGGCTGACTTAGCCTCATTCCATCTCCAGATGCAGCAAAAAGGTAAGGACTTTCTCCTGCCCCGTGTACCCTGGTGTCCTAGCACAAGAAGGGATGAAGGCAGGGCCCCATGGTGCAGGTTTAACCACCCTTCTTCCTTCAAACTACACAACAAGTATTACCTGAGACCCACTTCAGTTTCTCCCTTGTATACATCGTCTTTCATTTCTACTCCAAATGGAAGTAATTTCCCCATCTCTAACCTCCTATTAAGGAGATGTTTGATTTCCTCTTTTTTATTTAGCATATACTACCTGGTGATATTTATTGTGTCCTATGACAATTCATGCCTTGCCTCTCCTTTGAAACGCCCCTGACCTCCCAGCAACGGGCCTGGCTTGTTCCCTAGGAATCTCCCCTATAACTGGTACAAACCTCTAAGACACTTTTGTCCATTTACATGTTGATCTCCCCCTCTGCCAATCCTGTGAAGATAGAGACAACACCTTATCTTCTTGGGGGCTTTAAACACTGCAATACTTCCAGGCACATAATAAATATTTGTTTAATTAATTGATTAATGCCCTAAATTCCTGCATCAGCAGTCCCCTGTAATCATAGGTTACCTGTTGCTCTGTTTCTTTATGACTATTGTCCTAACTGTAACTATCCCCCTTTCTATCTATTATCTTGCAGCAACTACAGACAGGGAGGACAGGTAAGTCTCAGTTCATTTTATTGACACTTGGGTGTCGATATTGTTGGGAGTTCCGATGAATTTGGGGATGCCAGTGGAACGGTAATACTAAGATAATACGGAATGGAATACTAAGATAATACGGAATGGA